>CM033799.1:5842739-5867739 GCA_019656835.1 Rhododendron ovatum | reverse complement strand
GAAAGAGCATGTCTCAACCTTGCAGGACAAGAGTTTAATGCAACAACCATTGGGTTGTTCCTCAACTCTAACCAACAAAACAGGGCACACTTCAATAGCAAAGAACTTAAAGGTATGCACGTAACATCTGAATGTATTATCATCAACCCGCTCAATCCGCTGTGCATCCAACACAGAGTACTGGCTTGCTGGCAAACTCATGTACTCATCTGCAACCAAACATCAAACCAAACAAACAAAAATTACTTCAATTCACACATTTCATTGAATTAATTCCCAACGGAGTAACCGTATGGAATTGGCATGGTAGTAAAGGGTTTTACATGAGATGTCCAACACGGAGAAAGGATTTTATGAGACAGTGACAACACATGATGCATTGTATTGGTATCAGGGATCCATTTATATCCGTCGTGTGTGCCTGAGACTGAGTTCGCCGACTACTCAGCCACCAGAGGTGGATCTACGCTGAGACCATGAGAGTCACTTGACCCCCTGGATTTTCCAATCTTTCACTTATATCCCTACTGATATACAGTATATTTCATTTAACCCCTCAAAAAATGCACTAGTCTCAAAAGGTACAAAACAAACCCTTCATCGATGTGTTTAACTTTCTCTACCAAAAATAACTATGCCTAGATCATATGTCAAAGGTCAATCATTTGATTGCTCAATTAAATTTTGTACACATACTATTGATTATGTTGTGTTTCTGTGAGATTTAGAACTTTGATTTCTAATATAAGAGCTATGAACTTCATTGTGTGGTTTTGATATCATCAAATTTATGTTTTGATTTGATTGCACGTGAAATAGGTGATCTCCGTTATCCAATGTAAAACTTGGACTAACAATAAAATTGTGCTTGACAGGGGAAAAAAATTCCAAGCTAATGATTAAATCTTCAATTTCTGGATCCGCCACTGTCAGCCACTCACCACCACTGCCAATTCAGCCTCGGGACCCGCCTCAGGCACACGCGGCCACTGAACAAGTATGTTCCGGTGAGTCAGATACACCATGTCAGAGTGCCAGGTGTTGCCAGCATTTCACAGAATACAATGCTTAAGATGAACATGGGTAAACTTTATACCCAACCCAAAAGTATAAGCTATTACACAGAGAGGTCCCAACATTACATTAAAGGATCACCCTTTCTTATACCCGAGCAATGTGGGATTGTTTTCCTTAACATCCCCACACGTGCAGGAGCATTTGAGGTTAGTTACGCGTAGTCTCTCTTTGGCTCTAGTGCAGATTCTGAATTTTTTAAATGTGGGGTGGAAGGGCCCCACTTTGATACCGCTTGGAAACTTCATATACAACCACAAAGCTTAAGCTCTTAGATGGAGAGGTCCCAACATTATATTAAGTGGTCAACATTATATTGGGCAATGTGTGATTTTTACCTTAACAGAGCACTTCGAGTAATGGTCGCAAAGAAGTTTTTCAAAAATACCAAAATCCAATAAAAAAAAAATTCAACTTTGCAACAACGATGAAAGTATTTACAGGATACCAATAGAACTGTAATGTAAAAACTTAATCACTACTATCTCGGAAAGCCAGGAAAGAAACTAATAAAAGACTAGAGATTCTAAAATTCGGAAGAGTAAAGAGTGTAAGCAATACTCAGGGGGCGTCGGAGCTGCCGAACCGAAACCGACTCTCGTCGGCGGGCGATGAAGCGGGCTTTGGGAGAGGAATCGGCTGAAATGCGGAGAGAGGATTTGGGAGATTCGTTGTGAGGAGAGGGTAAACTAGAAAGGTGATGAGGAACAGAGAGAGGGGCTCTAGGGTTTTTGATTTGGAACGAAATGGGAGATAACTGTGAGGAAGAAGAGTTGAGTGACATTTTCTGGTGTGGAACTGTGGAAGTGGAAGAGTGAAGAGAGAGAGAGAGAGCCGTGCGGTCAAGGATAAGGGGCGGGGGATGGGCTATGAGATGTGTACGGCGGCAGTTAGCAACGACCCAGTCCAACTGCTAATCTGCGCCTAGTACTACGAGGAAGTGGGTTCGTTAAAATAGCACTTTCATGCCTTTTTTCTTTTGGTAATTGATTTTCGCACCCCTATTTTCTTTGACAAATGCACCCTAGTATTTTTTTTTCCTTCTTGCAATGTGATTTTTTATTTTTTTTATCCTCTTGCAATGTGAATTTACGATCTAATTCTTCCATGAATGAAAGAATATACGAATGAAAGAATATAAAAAGGAAGGTAAATCTTGTATATTGGAGTAACATGTTAGGTAATACTGCTACGGAAACCAACCAGAAGCACCGAACCTTTCTTTTCATTTCTTTACGTTTCTTTTTAGGAAAATGACTGGCTGGTGGAGTACGAAAGGCTTAATTGCCACTTTCATGGGCTACACTTTCGAAATAACTCATACATGGTAGGAAACCTTTTAATGACAAATACATGGTAACCATAACCTCGGTGAAACAGTTTGGACAATTTTGCCCCTAAACATAAAACAACACAAATTATAATCAAGAGCTCCAACCTTATTTGGGCTAAAAAATGGCAAGTCAATATATGAAACAGACGTTTTATTATATTGAAATAGACCATAAATTTTATTGATCGACCTATAATATTCAATGAATGCCACCTCCCATTGAAGCTCAACCAATCTTATTTGGGCCAAAAAGAGACAAGTTAATATATGAAACAGACTTTTTATTATATTGAAGCATACCATCATTTTTATTGATAAAGATCAAGTCATACCTTTTCAATTAATGACATCTCGTATTCAAGCTCAACCAACCTTTTTTGAGCCAAAAAGGACAAGTCAATATATGAAACAGACTTTTTGTTATATTGAAACAGACCATCATTTTTATTGATAAAAATCAAGTCATATCTTGTTTAATGAATGTCATCTCCCATTGAAGCTCAACCAACCTTATTCATCCAGAAAAGGGCAAATTAATATACGAGACAAACATTTTATTATATTGAAATAGACCATCATTTTTATTGTTAAAAATCAAGTCATTTTTATTGAAATATGTCATCTCCCATTATCCTGTTCCTCTTTACCGCCATTAGGCCCATCACCATCATCTCCTGCAGGACCAACACCCCTTAACTTCCATAGCAACCGCCACCCCCAGCCATACCCATCTCTCTCTTTTTCTCTCTCTCTCTCTCTCAATTTGAAAACCTTCGATTCTGTCATTCACAAATCACAAAATCCCTAAATCTCTTCACAGCCACCACCATCCCCCATCTCCGACACCATCACCCCTCAACCCCCATAGCAATCACCACCAAGTTTTTTTGAAAGGCAAACATAAATTAGCTCCAATTTTTTCCAAATCAAACCAAAATTAGTATCGTTTTTTTCCAACCAAAACCTAAATCAGTGGAGGGTAACTGCACTTACCTGAGAGAGAGAGATACCAGAGTGAGAGAGGAGTGGCTTGGTGTGTTGAACAATGAGAGATTGGGGGAGGAATGAGTTTTAGGGCTAATAAGTGATATATAAAAAGGGTAAAATAGACATTTCAAATTGGCACACCATGTATTAGTCAATATTTTTCCTCTTGTTATGAGAGTGGTAGTTTCAAGAGTACAAACCATATTTTGGTTTTTTTTTTCCACCACTAAATTTTGAGTTTGATTATAGAGTGATTTTTTTTTTATTGATTCCTCTCATTGAGATGAATTGACAATTCAAAAAATTTGACTCAACACTAACACATGCAATAAATAATTGGACAAGGACCCAAAAAAGAAGAAGAGCCTATTGACTTATCAATTGTTAACAGGTCAATTTTTCTTTATTGCATAAGGAAAATACATAAAGTAGTCAAATCAAGAGATACATGGAATAATTAACATAGAGAGGCATATTATCAAAGTTGCCCATTCATCCTAACTTCCCAAATTGTTCTTACCCTTCCTCGAACAGTATTTAAAAAAAAAATGATATAGACTTTAATTTGTGAAATGAATATGCGTTTTGAGACATCTTAAAATAAAAAGATAGACATAAAAAAAAGACATAGAGAATAGTGTTTAATATAGTGGGTGAGTTTGACCTAACTTTTCAGAAATTTTTTGACACAAACTTTTTGGTTGACCTCTAGATCAATTTTTTTTTGGTCTCGATGAGAAAATTCGAAAAGGCTTAAAAACATATGTATAAATTTAAAAAGATCACATAAAACGAGGAAAATGACCTAAAAATTTTAAAAAAGACCTACAAAAATAAAAATAGTATTAATTTTTTAGTCTTTTCCAAGTACATATTATGTTATCACCATTTTTTTGTAAATGAATATTATGTTATTACCATTTTATGTAAATGGATACTATTATTTATCGTCTAACACTCGAAGATTAGGTAAATTATACTTTATTGTAGGTTATTTTTCTCACTTTATATCTTGCCGTGTAGTACTCTTGTGAACTACTACAGTATAAACTATTTTTCTTGAGATAGATGTTAATATTAAATGGAGTGCCTAAATTAAATAAATTTTTGACACTTAAAAATGAGATAATTTAAATTACTCCATCGGATGAGATCGTGGTATCCTCACCCATAAATGAAGAAAAATACTAACTACGTACTAAAATACATATAAATCAAAGGGCAAGTTTTCAATACACACTCCTCTAAGGTGTGTACTATATACACCTATTGCATAATTTATATTGTGCCACCTTATAAAAAATTACTTATAGTACCGGTTATTTATAACATTTTATTTCGTATCGTAACTTTTATACTAAAAATTCGTAATTTTTCATCAACATGATTCGTAACTTTTGAGCAATAGATTCATAACATTTTAGTGTGTTTCAATGATAGTGTATATGATACACACTCAAATAAAAGGTGAGTATTGTAGCACTTTCCTAAATCAAATAGAAAGATGCGGTTTTCACGACCTAGCAACATCACTGCGAAGCGGTACCGAGCGGTCTATTCAACCGTTCATTTTGACATGGATGGCTCAGATTGAATCTGAATGCATAATAAAAATCTGAATTATCCATTACTCGATTAAAATTTGAGTCGTAAATTATCGAGATAAATGGCCGAATCGACAGCTTTGCATCACTTTTGCAGGTGCTGCTGCAGCATCCCCATTGAGAGAGAGAGAGAGAGAGAGAGAGAGAGAGAGAGAGAGCTCTGAACAACTGGCACCAGACCACACCTCAGCACATGGTTTCCCCTTGTACCCCCGAGCGGCCTTCATCCAAACACCCCGCTCTCTCTCTCTCTCTCTCTCTCTCTCTCATAATCCAATCCCTTTCAGTTTATCTCTATAGCCATTCCAACGCTGCTGCTGCCCTCACCCTCTTTCTTCTCGCGTAAGCAACTCCGCATTCGTATCTACCAATCTCGTCCACCAATTACCTGTATAAGCAATGGAATCGCCCGATGCTCGTTACGCTTCCTCCACCGAGGCCCCACCGAACCAGTCTTCTCCTCGCGATTCACCGACTCGAGGTCCGTCTCTCTCTCTCTCTCTCTCTCTCTCTCTCTCTCCCTAACGCGCGCATTGATATGGATCTGTAGTAACTGATCTGTTATCTCTCGCCGTTGCGCTGCTTCAATTTGCATGGACGCATGTTGCGTTTCAATTTTCCGACCGTATCTCTGTTTTGTGCTCATAACGATGGACAATTTTGAACTGCAATGTGAGATTTAAGAAAGAAATGCGTTCGTAGGTGATTGCCGTTCTTGTTGATTTGATCCAAGTTGAAACCCTAGAAACAGTCAATTTTGTACTGTTTGGTGTTTGGATTAATTAAGGTGAATTGGTTGGTCAAATGTGAACTCATTGAAAGTTCGTTGCCGTTCTTGTTGTGTTGATCTAAGTTGAAGCCCTAGAAGCGGTCGATTTTGGTGCATTTTGGTCCGGCTGCGTAGATTAAGGCGAAATGATAGGTCAAATGTGAGCGTATTGGAAGTTCGTTGCCGTTCTTGTTAAGTTGACGCCCTAAAAGTGTTCAATTTTGGTGCATTTTGATCTGTTCGCTTAAATTAAAGTGAAATAATCGGTTTATTGATGGGTTGAGGTAGATAATGTGGGATTTGGATGTTTTTGCTTGACTTGATTGCACTAATTTCGAGATTGAGCGGAATTCACTCTTCAGTCATTATATTCTATTGATGACTTTTGCGCCTATAATTTAGGGCTCTGATGGAATCTAATCTGTTTCGCACTCATAATAATGGACGATTTGCAATAACAATATGAGGATTAAAATGCATGCGAGCTTCGCTTTTTTTCCGATTCATTGGAGAGGTGAAAATCTGAGTCCCTCGTTGAATATTATGATGAATCAGTAATAATACCCATTAAGATTCTGGGGTTAACTTCTCCATACTCTTTTTGCTTTTCTGGACACGTGGGTTATTGTTTCGACGAAAGAGCATTGCACTGATTTTTATGGCAATTGGGTGCAACAATGTCTGTTGCTCAGTAGGTTTCATTATTTTATTTGAGTTGCATATTACTTTTATAACTTTTTGTTATGATTTCTCATTTCTCTACTAATTGTGTCATGGACTCATGGGTTGCTCCAAAACAATGAAACTTTAATTTGTCCTCAAATATTTGCATACTAGGTCATGCATGAATGGTGTAATACGTTAAAAACAAAAGTTTTGTTCTTTTTGTAATCGTTGCCATTTCAGAAGGTACGGAGAAGAACACACACATTAGGTTCCTGGTATCTAATGCTGAAGCTGGTTCAGTTATTGGGAAGGGTGGCACCACGATTTCTGAGTTTCAGTCTCAGACTGGAGCACGGATTCAGCTGTCACGAAATCATGAATTCTTTCCTGGAACATCGGACAGGATTATTATGGTATCTGGAACATTTGATGAGATACTCAAGGCAGTAGATCTAATTCTTTCTAAATTGCTTAATGAGGTACTAATCAATACATATCCGCTGTTAACATTATGTTCTGAACATGGATTGACACTTGACAGAATCGAACTTTTGTTTCCCAGTTTTGTGTTGAAGATGGTGAAGACGTTGACCCAAAGTCGAAACTTAGACTGATTGTACCAAATAGCTCTTGCGGTGGAATAATTGGGAAGGGTGGCGCCAACATAAAGTATGAATGCTGCTCATTTTTATTTGTCTGTTAAAAGTTTGTTATGGTTGCTATATTTCCCCCAAAGAAGAAGCATCTCATGCCTAAACTGTTGTCATTCATGCCTTAGCAAATGTGCTAGGTATCTTTATCATTTCTTCTATTTTCCATTATCTACTGAACAAATAATTCAGTACTGCTATCGTGTATTTTGATTTTCATACATTGCATGTTCATCCTCGGTCATTCAGAATTCATTTGATACTTTAGTTTTTCTCTATTTCTTTTTAGCTGTTGTATTCGTTGTAATTTGGTTGGAAACTTGAAAGATGTGATGGATATGCTACATAATTTATATAAGTGGCTCATCCTTGAATCAGTTTGCGTGATAGGTTTCTTCACTTCATAACGTAGTCTTCAAGATTCAGTTGGTCCACTTGACTAATTGATGTGGTGGTAGATAGGGGAAACAAAATCCAACTAATAGGGTATTCTCTGTGAGTAAGGGCTATTAAGTTTTTACATGATGGATTGATTATTGGGCTGTGTGAACGGGCACAAGTTGGTTGTCAATGGATTGGAGAGAGGAGAAACTATATGGCAAAGGCATGCCTAAAGGAATTATGCGAGGCAAGATAACGTGCAGGATCGGTATCGTTGGAAGTTTGGCACAAGTACAAAATGTAGAGAGGTCTTATGTAAATTGGTCTAGGATTGTCAGCCGCAGTAGTCTGGCAATTATGTCTTGTTACTGTTTTAAAGTCATAGTTATGGTCTTGATGGATGCCTTAAATCCTATTTTTCTGTACAGAATGTGATCTGATAGAGCTAAGATACAGATCTACAAATCAGAAATTGAGAAGGAGAGAGAAATGACTCAAGTCACTCAACGGAGAAATACAGAGTAAGAGGAGAGAGAGAGGAAAGCGGCAGCTAAGTTAGGGAATCCCAATTTGAATCAGAGCAGCCCTTTTAAAGTGTTAGGACTTTTTTTAAAGTGAAATGGGTTAAGTCGTTTAGTGTTATCTGTTTTTTCCTAATGTATTTTTTACTCTAGTAACATGGAGACTTGATCTTTGTTTCTTCTAGCTAACTTCTCAAAATCTGTATCTTCCAACTGTCATGTGGTTAAGTAATCAATGCTCAAAATGTGACTCAAGGTTATGAATCCCATATCGTACTGGCCGGTATGTACTGGTATTGTCCAAATCCGGGACCTTACGCCTCTAATTTCGTCCCGGCTCAAATACTGGATGGTACCGGAGGGTACCAGCCGGTATCGGACGGTACTGGAGATAACGGCCAATACCGGACAGTACCGGACGACTTTTAAATTTATTTTTTTCTTCAAGTACCGGACTACCGGTTGGAACCGGTCAGTACCGGATGATACCAGACAAATATCAAATGGTAACGGACAAATACCGGACTACTTTTTATTTTTAATAAATGTGTATATTATACTACACCAAGCTTCTACTAAGGGCGCCCTTAACTTGTTAAATTAAGGACTTCCCCTTTCCCGATCAAATGTTATCCAAACCATTCAATGTGTGCAGAATGTGATTTTAAGGGTACACGCGAGAAATCGGCAAAAAAAAAATGACTGGAAAGGGTTTGATCTGAGCAATTTTTCATAAAAATGCATTTCCCGGGAAGGGTTTGATCTGAGCAATTTTTCATAAAAATGCATTTACAACGTTTTTATGAAAAACTGCTTGGATCAAACTCTTCCCGGTCATATTTTATGCCAATTTCTCTCATGCACCCTTGAAATGACGTTTTAAACACATTGAACGGTTCAGATTATCAAAATTTCATCGGGAACAATGTCGAACTCATGAGGTTCTTAACTTAGCAAGTTAAGGCCGCCCTAGTAGAAGGGAACTGTACTATACTATAAATTCTTTTATGTGGGAAAATAACTCTAATAGCGATAAATTAAACGGTATCCAATATCTCACCGGTATTAGTACGTACCATACTAGTAAGAAAACCAGTACTCAAGCCGGTACGGTATTCAGAACCTTGATGTGACTACTTCTAGCGGATGTCAAGTCAACACCTAATTAAAGCTATAAACAAACAGAAAGTGGATATTGGATATTACAGAATTAGTGTTGGATTTCAAGCTGTAGCAAGCATCAAACATGAAAGCATTGCTCTGGCAATGCCTGTTACTTGAGTGATGAACTTTTTAAGCATTATGCCATTGAAAGCTGTGGTTAAGGGGTAGGCTTCTTCACTGTAGACATTTCCTTCAAGGGGAGGCAATGAGACATCATTGGAACGTAAAAGTGTTGTTTTAATTGGTTAGTGGAAGCATGCACATCTAATATGATTGTCAGTTTCATCTTAGATCTGTTAGTATCCTAGTCAAGTCCTAATTATAGGTTAGTTGTAACTATCTCACATTTATGGAATTCGTTTGGGTAAGGCCATCTTAATGCGCCTAGGTTCATGCAGATTTCTTAGTGAACAAGTTGGGGTTCTTGCTTTACATTGTCATGATATTTTTGGACCTTGCTTTCAGCTATCATTTCCAACCCTTTCTTGCTTTCCCCATCTTGTAACTCACTTCTAAGTTGAAGTGTACCTCGAATAATCTTGTGTGTGATTGTCACATGGTTGAACCATTCGTCTCATAGATGGACACTCAGGACATGTGAAGTAGCTATGTGAAACATGAGACAGTGCTATGGCCATGGACATGAAGGTATGAACAATTGGGCTTGCTTTTGGGCATATCCCCTACCTGTTTTCTCGGTCAGTTTATAGGCGGCGACACTTTTTAGTCTACAATTGTCAGTGTCAGAATTTTATCCCCCTGCTGGCTGCATCTCTCTGAACCTAGGCTCACTTGAGTTACTTTTGGAACTATCACTGCACCTTTACTGCTACATGCTAGATTTCATGGGTGGGAAGTTATGCCTCTCTCCATAGCTTCACATTGAGATTTGAGGACTACCTAAGATGCTCATTTGTGCTGCATTTTGTTGAGAATCTTGCGAAATGGTTATCTGGAAGCCACCTTCTGCAGATTTTGAAGCAAGTAGTCATGAATTACCCTGTCCTTTTTACAGTGGGAGCAATTGACTTGTTCAAAATTACTCTGATTTTGCATTGTTGATTGCGCTGGTAATCAAGGACAAGGATCCAAGCTGTTAGTTATTTTTTCTTTTAAATGCAAATCCACGGAGGGCAAGAGAATGAGGAAATGAAGAGCAAAATAAAGAAAGAAGAGGAATCTAGTTGGTTCAAAATGTAGTTGATCCAACTGACGCACTAAGAGCATCCACAGTGGAATAACCAAAAGTTAATAATCAAAAGTTGCCACATCATCTTTTGGTTATGCATTTAAGGGGTTGCTAAGGTTAGCAATGTAGAGGTCCACAACGGTACAATCAAATTTGAATAACCAAAATTTGCCACATCACCTTTTCAATTTATAAAAATCTAAAAATTGTGAACATAGAAAATAATTTTTTTAAAATAGGTTTCAAACTAATAAAAATAGATTATTAGAAAAAGTGAAAATAGTTTTTTGAAAACTTTCATTAAAAAAAAAGTTTTCGTGAAAAGTTAAAAAAAAAACATTTTTTGAATAAAAGAATAGTTTTTGAATTTTTTTTAAAAGAACAGTTTTTGAAAAAAAAATTCAATAAAAAAACTGTTTTTGCAAAAAAAAAAAAAGTTGTGGGAAAAACAGTTTTAATAAAAAAACAGTTTTTGCAAAAAAATAGAAACTTCATTTAAAAGTATTTTTCTTAGAAATATGTTGAAAATGGAAGAGAGAGAAGGTTTTTGTGTTATGATGGTGTACTTGATTGAGGAAATATAGGGACAACTAATTGATTATTGGCAAAAAGTTGTTAATTTTGATTATCCAATGGTCAAAATTTGATGAGTTGCTAAGAGATTGCTAAATTTGATTATTCCACTGTGAGCTCTTTTTTGAGCAAATGTTGCTAAACTTAACAACATTTTAATTTTGATTATACCACTGTGGATGCTCTAAGGATCTGAATCTATGTATTTTTTTTATTGGCGACACTGTAGAACCATATTGAGCACAACCTCTGATGGTATTGCACACAGCAGGATGCCTGTGTATAGGTTGGTTGGCTTTGTTATCGTAATTGTGGAATGTTTTTGTAATGTGGTTGAAGGAAGATTGGAACAACCAAGTTTGACTGTTTGAGGATTATTACTGCAAGACAGGTCTTCTGTTTTGAGTAGGTAAGACCTGCATTTGGATCTTTGGAGCCTGTCACTCAATCTGTGTATCTAGGGGATCAAGCATCAAAGTGACTTCTTTTCCTTCTCGTTCTCGGTTAGGAGAGAGTTTTCTGTACTATAAATCCTTGTCCTGTCAGTATGTGATTAAGTGATTGTCTGATTGATTATCTTCATGATGGTTGGATGGTTTTGCTTACTGTGGATTAGTTAGACTATGTAACTGTAAATCATATTTCATTTTGTTCAGTCAACATTCTTTGAATTAATTGGTTTTGAATTCTCCTCGCCACAAAGTTGTTTCAATTATGTTGATTTTACTCAACAATGTCCATTTTCTTGTTACAGTACGTGAAAAATGTGTTGCGTATTGATTAGTGATTACGGATGTTCATATAAATTGTTTGAGCAGATCATTTATTGAAGACTCTCGAGCTGGAATTAAGATATCTCCGCTAGATAACAACTTCATTGGGTTGAATGATAGGCTAGTGACACTGACTGGTACTCTAGATGAACAGATGCGGGCTGTTGAGTTGATTATGTTAAAGTTGGCTGAGGATCCTCATTATGCCCAATCCTTTAGTGCCCCCTTTCCATATGCAGGTATGATCTTCCTTTATTATTTACTTTAGCTAATGATTCTTATATTCCAGTGGTAGCTGTTATTTTTTAGATGGATTGTTGGTGCATTTGTTTTTGTTGTTTGGTATATCTTGTGCACAACCTTTATAACCAAATTATTTAGGGGCCGACTATTTGCAACCACAAATTTCCTGAACGTAGCCTGTTTATACTATGGTACACATTTCATTTGCGTATGAAAACAGGCTACGTTCAGAAAATTTGTGGTTGCAAATAGTCCGGCCCTACCAATTTATCTAAATGATCATTTAGATCACTTTATCCCAAATTAGGCTTGAAATATCGCCGAAGCAGTGAATTTGGCATTTGAAGTCTTTTGTTGTGATTTTTAGTCTCTTACTTTTAGCTTCGCTGATACTTAATTTGGAATCCCTTCATCTTGGTTTTTATTCACATTTTTCTTAAATAAACTAAGTGTTTTGTGTTGCTAGTGCGGAAGTCTGAAGTTCCTTTTCACAAGGAACATCAATTGATTTTGGTTACCTCTGCTAGTTTTGGTATCAAATAGCTCTGGAGACATGTTGGTTAGAGAAAAGAAGGGAGCATTTGGATTTCAATTTGCTGATGTGGCGCATAAGTTTAAGACATGTTATTGCATATAACACATTTTATTCCCATTAGCTAAGTGTCGTGTGGTTTGTGCAACATTCCGAAGCTCCTGTTAGTAATAAAACTAATACTTTGGTGACCATATTTTGGGTACCATGTGCTGTGTCACCCTTGTATTGGTATTCTACCAGTGCTTGGGTAACACATCACATGGTCACCAAAATGTGGTCACTGTTACATGGTTTTGGATAGAAGTCAACCTCAAAAGCTAGCTCTTGAAGTCAGAGTGCCCTCATGCTTGTGTACTTCATATTACTTTGGTACCCAAGCGATGTGGGACTTCGCTTCACACCCTCCCTCACGCACAGCCTGCTCACTTGGCAACACCTGCCACGTGCAGGCCAAATTTGGTCACCATAGCATTGCTCTAGTATGAAACATCAATCGCTTTTCAAAGCAAAGTGTCCTAGGAGTCTATATGACGTGTAGATGTACCTGAGATTTTAATGAAGCAAGAATTCGGAAGCCAATTCCTAATCATGTAGAATCCATTTGACAACCAGTACCTGCAATCCATCCGGCATATCCTGGTCTTAAAATTGTTGTTAGGTGGTTGAAACAAGTTAGGTGAACCAGAAACTTGCCCCGTCAGAGATTTTGAATCTGTTTGTTTGTTGAACTTCTCTTGGTTTTAGTAACAGGTAAAATGTGAAGAAAAGCAGTTGGCAGAGATGGCCAAACTAAAAATTGTGCAAGAAGTAGTGTGGCTCTTTTACTTGACATAGGCTATAGGAAGTAGATCATAATAGCTTCACATTTATGCTCTATTGTGATGCTCGTTAAACACAAAAAACTATATGGTTGATGGGCCTGGTGGCACATACAATGTCATATTAAAGACCAAGAGGGAAGTAGAATATCTGACTAAACTTTTACCCTTCTTTGCTCACCAACCCATTGCTAGCATCATATCCCTAGTCAGGGATCTTTGAGAAAATTGATGCCACTGTTCCTAGCTGACACATGTTGATAGCCTCTCTCTGGTTAATATGTTAGTAGTCCCTGGCTGCCTGGCATATGTAGAACTGAAAATATCTGTAATGCCTTTCAGCAAAAGTATTGAGGGGTTTTTCTGCTTGTGTTCTTGATGTAAATAAGTGGTTGATATCTTCATTCCACAGTAACTTCGCTAGTTTTTAGTGATTGCTTCATTAATTCTTGACAGAAGGTTCCAGGAAAGAAAGGAAAGATTGATGACGCTACTTTTGGTGGGCAAACTCTTGTAGTTCGGGCCTTTGGGGATGCACAAATGCTGATAATTTTGCAATTGTCTCAGAAATTACTAGTATGGTACCAAGGTTTTTTTATATGTGTTGGGTGCATTCAGCCCCTAACACGCTCCCCGGACCCATCACAGCAGGAGAGTTTAGTGTCCAACTTTTTGGCCATCATGTTTTATGCTGGCGTTTAACATATTAGAAGGGAAATTAATTATGAAATTAGCAGTTATATTTCAAGTACTATTGATTGTTTCATATAATAACTTCTGTGAATGTATGGAATACTTTTGTGTTGTGATGAGTCTGAATTGTTCTCGGAAAAGTTAATAGCTTCTTAGTTTTCTTCAATTTGTATTTTAGGTGTTTCATTTGCTGGTTTTCATGGTATTCCATCTACGTCTGTCCTTCCTTCTGTTGGAACAGCAGCAGCATACAATGCAATGAACTATGGGGCAAATGGAGCTGGGGTAAAGTTTCAGAATAATAAGGTCCATTCTCCTCCTTGAACGTTCTTCCCTTGGTCAATTTTTGGATCTTAGATGTGGGGAGGGATTTATGAAGGGCCTAAAAATGGGTAGGGGATTTTACTTCATTGTCATATTGTATGCTATGAAGTATATCCCTCAAAAAAGCCCTGCACATATCCTAAATTGAAGCACAGCCTCAGTGTCATTGCTGAGGTTTTCAAATATTCATGGAACTTGTGATTTGTTGTAATAGTAGTCATTTAAATATGGCCGGAGCAGCTAGAGCTGGACTTTTACTTGGAAATCCCATGCTTGTGTTTGTCTTTTGTTTTTTGTCCAAGGATACTATAAAAATAAACAGTGCTAGAATGTGTGCTGATATCCTTAATGCTTTGTGTTCTCCGTGTAATGAAGATCCAGGTTGATGTTCTTATATCTTGTCAGACAGGTATAGGTCAATGCTGGATCTACGTCAATTAAAACAAAATCCTTTATAGCTCATCGCTCACGTCATATTTCCATATCTTCTATAGCACTCTGTCATTTGGCTCCAATATCGCGGAATTTTAACTTCATTAGAAATCACGCTCTGTTAATTATTGTTAGCTGGTTGAAATGGTTTCCTAGTTGATTACCTTGATGATCTTTCCTCAAGTCCTTATGTCTGTAATTGGAGGGTGTGGTTGCTTTATTCTTTGTTAATTTTTCTTTTAATCATGAAATAGTCATAATGCTTATGGTCCTCCTCCTCCTCCTCCTCTTCATGAAATGTGAAATGCGGTTGTGCCGCTTAAAGTTAAGATATGCGGTTCTTTCATAAAATGGTGTTCGGTGCATGGCAGTCTTGTGGCTAATGATTCTGTTTGAAGGAGGAGACATAATTAGTAATTAAGAATATTAGTCAAAATAGAATTATCCACGGCCACCAATCGCAATCCATGTCATTAGTGGTAGACAAGGAGTGAAGAATTTTCAGACCATGTATTTTTTCATTTCACTTTGTTTTTGTGGCTATATATGTCGAATGGTGAATCTTTTTTGGCTGCCCTGCCTCCTTGTTGCTAATTTTTGTGCAACAAGGAGGAGTGAGTTGTGGAGTTATGTTTTCTGCTTGATCTTTTGCGTTATTGGGTTGGAGCGCAATGCTAGGGTGGTCGAGTTGTTCCGCGATAATGGATCTCTATGGGATAGGGTGTGTTTACCTTCTTTTTGGGCTTGGTCTCTCCTCCCTTTAAGGGGATTCTGCTTCCTCTTTTTTATTATATATTTCTGGAGACTAGAGGAGGGTTTGTGATTTCTAGGATGAGGCTTTTGTTTATCTTGTTTCTTTCTTTTTTAGTTGGTGGACTTGTTGTCCCCTTTACTACAATATTGTGATAGCCAATAAAGGCAACAAAAATCTGCTCCGTGGGCTACCCTCTTGTGAACTGAAGGTCCTCAAAGCAGGCAAAAGGAATAATTGATTGTATGTTGGCAGTTGGCACTTGCAACATTATTAAACCAACAATGTGAATGAGCATGGGCACTGTAGTTTGTCCAGAACTTCAATCGATGCCAGCCGTGGTCCTTTCCACTTTCTGTTCATCTGGAAGGAATAGAAATTCATGGTTGCTGTTATTTGTTCAAGCAATCAAGATTTGGTGCTCATTTTATTTGAGAAAATTCACATGTATTCTAGTCTTATATTTTCATTACGAGGAACTAAATTTCTAACTAGTCTCTTGCTTCATGTAATCTAGTCTAGATGAAAAGCAAGGTGCTTTATAGCTTTGGGTGCTGATAGTTCAAACTTTTCTTTTGAATTCATTGGATTGTGCAATCTATTTGGCAGAATTTCCCACTACTTTATCCGAGTTTGATTTATAGAAGGCCTCGTGGTGTTGTGCAGGAGGACCGGAGTACCTCAGTGACCATTGGTGTGGCAGATGAGCACATTGGTGTTGTTGTGGGCCGTGGTGGAAAAAACTTAATGGAAATCAGTCAGGTGCCATTCTAGAAGATTCGGCTCTGTTTCTTTTGATAATGTTAGTTTTCTTGGAAGCACGAATGCTCACCATGTGCTTTGACTTTGGCAGGTTAGTGGGGCTAGGATCAAAATATCAGATAGAGGTGATTTCATGTCTGGAACATCCGATAGGTATGATAACTGTCTGCACTCATCTGCCTTCTGCCAGTTGGGCCACTGAATTTGTAACGGAAATAAAAATGCAGAGACTCTTAGATAATAAAATAGAATGATGTTGCTGAGGTGTGAGCCTTTCATTGCAAAAAAAAGAAGGCCCATCTACAAGAATGCCACAGCTGCATCATTCTAGTGAGAGATTTCTTTATAAAACTTTAGGAAGGATGGACTTTCCTTCCATGAGAGTGCATCGACTCTTGTTGGGGTGAGCATCGAGCATGGACCCAATTGGTTCAGTTTTACGGTTCCACTTCGAGTTTTGAGAACCTGTTTAGATATCGTAGTTTTTTATTCACGCATAAACTCAGTGGTTTTGTTCGCCTGGTTTGGCAGGAAAGTGACTATCACAGGGTCACAAAGGGCAATCCGTGTAGCGGAGGCCATGATATCACAGAAAGTAGCATCGGCTTCTGACCGGTGATGGATTAATTGTATAATTTTCTCATCTTCCCTTGAGAAATATGTGAGTCAGTTGATTGACCTTCCATTTCTATATACATTCAACTAATTTTGGCATACAATGTAACAATGAAATTGGATCTCTGCTGGGACCTCATAGGACCCATAGGTTTTGTTGAAGAGAGCTTTGTTGATTTATTCTTAGATTACAGGAAATATAGGGCACAATTGTCGAGTTTAAATTTGTTGAGATAGCCCAATAGAACTGTTTATTGACTTGTATACCTATTTATATTCTATTTGCAGTTGTAACCTCCAATTAGCTTCAAACTAACTTCATTATCTGAACTCTACTCATTGAGTGATAGAATATTTAATTAGCTTGAAACTAGCTTTATTGAAAATGCTTTACTAAATATTATTTCAGTCAGAATTCTCGCTCTTTTAACTCGTAATAATGAGCTTTGTGTGCCTGCGTTTATCAGACTATTTTTGGATGGAAACTGATTGGAAAACAGGTGCCCACGCGCAATTTGGACACAGATGTGATGATCACAAGCGTCCGATGCTATGGGCTCAAACATGTATCTTTTGGGGTACATGCATCGGACAGTTTTGGACGCATCTGTGTTCGGTTTTGTGTCCATACATGCGTCTGGACAGAGAATTGCTCCTTTTGGATCAGAGAGTTGTATTTGCTAGGAGGCATGATTAAAGATTATTGTAGGGGAAAGTCGAAAACCTGCTGAAAATTTCCTTAAAAATAAAGTTCTCTTTATGGATTTATTAAGTCATAGTAGGTACTAATGTACTATACTGGGGAAGCGAGTATACATGCAGATATGCAACGTCCTCAAACCACTTGTTCTCCTATAAATATGGTCAAGCTCCGCTGCAATTTTATTTCCTACTTAGACAGGCAAATGATTGAATGGTAGTACCATTATTAGAGAAGACGGGCAGCAAGTTCACGGCTCATTGGCGTCCTGATCGCTGCCATATCCAGGCCCATACCCTGAACCATAACCAGAGCCACTACCTGACCCATATCCAGACCCACCTCTGCCGCCGCCCCCGCCTCCGCCACCTCCTCCTCCGCCTCCACCGCCGCCGCTACCACTTCCATATCCAGACCCGCTGCCACTTCCATAGCCAGACCCATAGCCAGACCCGCTTTCGGAGCCGTACCCTAAACCTCCACCACCGCCGCCGCCTCCACCTTGTCCACCGCCACCACCACCTCCTGTTCCACTACCAGACCCGTAGCCGGACCCACTCCCAGACCCATACCCAGAACCGGAACCACCTTTGCCTCCACCCCCACCCCCACCTCCACCACCACCTCCGCCACCTCCACCCTTGGAACCACCATACCCAGAACCACTCCCAGATCCATAACCGGATCCACCACCAGAACCTGACTTGAGTGTCGAACCACCACCACCACCACCTCCTCCACCCCCTCCTCCCCCACCTTTCTTACTACCAAAGATAGCCTGGGATGACCTAGCTGCAAAGCAGAGGTCTACAAAGAGCAAACCCAAGAATGCAATACCAATCACTTTAGAATAACTAACCATATTTAAACAAGGTCAAATGGAATGTGAATACTCTCTCTCTCTCTCAATGTTGTGTACGTCAATGTATAGGTAGCAGTAGTGCTTGACAGAACCACTGGTTGCGAAGAAAATCGTCCGGGTAGGGGCACCTTTATATAGGCTTTGTGAAGCTTCACTTTCAGTAAAGCAGGATGGTTTCTAGTAGCTTCCTGGTTAATTAGATAAGGCAAAGCTGGAAATATGAAACACGTTAATTAGGTTAGTGGTGTTGGTGATGTGGGTTGTCGGTGGTGCTATATACTATCATAGGAGTGAGATTAATGATGGTGGTGGACTGTACTGTCTTCTCAGTTCTCTCTTTCTATCTGTCCATGCAATACCTACCTCTCTCCCTCTCTCTCTCTCTCTCTCTCTCTCTCTCTCAAAATAGAGCCTTACAGTTTGCTTCCACTTTTGACTCGAGATTGTAAACTACTATCTGAGGAAATGGGACCAACTGGATTCACTCCGTCTTTGTCTTTGTGTCCACACTGGGGTGCCACTTTGAGTGCATCAAAAAGTTTTCCCCCCAATCCCACTCACACCCCCTTTGGATGGTAAAAAAAGGCCAAACAAAAAAGGGTTTCAGAGTCGATCAAAAAACTCTATTTTTGTTTTTTTTTTTTCATTTTTCATCAAAATTCTTGATTCGAATGAGTGATTTGGCTGGGAATCATAACCTTTTCTTTTCTCTTCTTTCATAATAAAAACCCTCCCTCCAAAGGGGCTTTCAAAAGTGTTTAGATTGAATTAATCCTGCTTGTTCATTTTCCAATTTTCTGCTTTTGACGTTTGGTGCAATAGAAAATGCTTAGAATCCTTGACTTAATAACATCTATTTTGCTAGCTAGTGTACAAGGATTCTAAAATCTCGTATAGATGTTAAGTCAATGAGATATAGAAAATGTTTCATGATTTTTCATTCGAAGTTCTAGATCTTGAATAAATATTTCTTGTTTTTTTTTGAACTACATTTTCCTAGTTTCATGTTAGTGGTCTTTGTTTTATACCATGGTTATTAGAATCTCAAATTCTAATATTACCAACATATACTTTAAAAACCCGTTTTTATCGAGATCAAGTTATTCAACTATCAATACAGGGAAAAGAAAAATCGAATACATGACGTTTCGAGGCACATTTCATGCATTTTAATGCACTTTTTCCTCTCTTTTTTAGACGCTTTACATTCATCAACTAAATTTTATTGATTTTATAGACAGCCCAATACATTGTTTCACATTATTCCTTGAAAAAAGATGACTATATTCACTAAATTACTCAAGGCCACAAATGTCCACTAACCATCTTTTTTTTCGCTAGATGATAGGTGTGAAGGCTGAAGCGAAATCACACGTTGCTTGGGTACCAAAATAATATGAAGAATATAAACATGAGAACACCCTCACTTTAATAGCTAGTTTTTGAGGTTGAGTTCCACCTAAGAACGTGTAACATGGTATCAGAGCCGGATATGCTGAAAGTGTGTGTCCCTGACCTGCATGCAGCAGGTACTGCTTGGTACTACCGCATGCTCCAAAATAGCCCTATGTACATGACTAATGCGCAAAACCCCAACGCTGCGTGTCCCTGGCCTGCACGCGACAAGTACTGCATGGTACTACAAGAGATGGGTACATGATTAATGCGCAAAACTCCAAACGTCGCGTGTACCTAGCCTGCACGCGGCAAGTACTGCATGGTACTGCATGCTCCAAATTAAAAGAGCCCTACACTACTAATGCGCGAAACCCCAACGTCCACAAATGTCCACTTACCTACTCCAAATTCCTGTCAGACTGCAAGAGAGAGGCGTTTCTCTCCGGACAATGCTATTCACATAACAAATTCAAACACAACGGCTCACATACATGTGGGGCCCACACATAATAGTGTGTGTGGAGCTCACATGTATGTGAGAGATTGTGTGGGTTTCATTTTTGTTTCTCTCCTTCCTTCGTTTGTACGCTGAGAAAGAACAAATGGCAGTATGGCACTTAAGCTTTCTTCTTTACTTTGGTGCCCACAGCTTCCAGGGACTCCATTATTATGCATAATAATTAACACGCGTTGCTTTGTTTGCAGTACTTTGCTCTCAAGTCTCAATCATCATCTTAGTGGATCATCCATTGAGCCTTGTTGTCATGTCTTGCTGGGTTTGATTTTCACCTCACCTACCACAGCTTCTATAATTAAGTTGTTAAATTGGACGCATTGTCCAAATTGGCTTCTTAAATTTTTTTTTGTAATGCATGGTATCTCGGGTCAGCATGCGCATACTTCGGACTAATCCCTAGTTCTAACAATTTCTACCACACCTTTTTTCACACGCTTGCGCATGTGGTGAGGTGGCTTCCAAGAGATACTAACAAGGGGAATTGAACCCGAGATTTTAGGAGGAAGCAAATCCCAAGTCACAGGTCAAGACCACCAAGTCAAGTTAGTTAATCCCTTGGGATTAATCAACTTCTTTTTTGGGAAAGCATAAGAACTTCATTGATAAGAGAATGGAAAAAATTCTAAAAAAGTACCGTTGAACTTACACTGTAATGTTCCATAGGTCTCCAAACTTAACATATTTTCAATTTAACCTTCAAAATTTACCAAAAACTTACAATTAAGCCTTTACCTTCATCTTCCGTCAAGTTACAAACAGGGGATGCTGATGTGTCCCTCCTACTTTCGTTTTGGAGGGAAATTCCTACACGTGAGCGGCACAAGTGTGAAAAAAGGGGCGTATAACTCCTTACTCTCACTCCTCACCTCTCTCTCCCAATCGAAGAAAAAAGAAGGAAAATTGGGTTTCTGAAATCCCGATGCTTCCACTTTCTTAAACTTGTCATCAATCTGTACCTAGGATTTCTAATATCTTTTAAAAAATGGTTTGATTCTTTCTTCCGAATCGAACCCAACTAACTGTCACTCCGTCCGCCCATCCATACCAACATACTGCACTTGACTACCGCTAAGATGAATGGTAGAAACCTACTATCTATCTACCTAAATATATCACCGTTATAATTAAAATTTTAAAATTAGGCTTGTGTGATATTTGCATGTAAAAAAAAAATAGAATTATAACCTCCTGGAAAAGTTGATATCGTGTTGATTGAAGGAAATGTTCCAAATTGCTTTTAAGTGTACTGTTATTTTATAGTCTTCGTAAGGCATGATTAGAATATTTTAGTCTTGGAAAAGCATGATTAGAATATGAGAAAGACTACAATACACACTTTTTATTTGAGTGTGTATCATATGCACTCCTTAAAATGTTATGAATTATAGAGAAAATGTTACGAATCAAATTGCTAAAAAGTTACGAATCGTATAAAGGTTACGAGATACATCAAAATATTATAAATCATAATGAAAATGTTACAAATCGTACCGCTGAAAAGTTATGAATTCTATAACAAAAGTTTAAAATGTTATGAATGAACCATATAATAGGTACATGAGTGGTGCTATTTGCACCGACAGAATCATACCGATGGTGTACCGACGGCCGCGCGCGGCTGTCTCCGGCCACCGGACGGTCGATCCGAGCCGTCCAAAATTTTTTTTAAAAAAAACCGAGGGGCCTTACGCGGGAATTAACGGCATCCGATGTGTGTAGGGTACTTGATCTAAACACCCTATTTTTCGTGTGTATATGTATAGGGTATTTAGATCAAGCACTCTACACACATCGGATGCCGTTAATTCACGCGCCGGGCCCCTCGGTTTTTTTTTTAAAATTTTTGGACGGCTCGGATCAACCGTCCGGTGGCCGGAGACGGCCGCGCGTGGCCGTCGGTACCTATAGGATTAGCGTAGGTACATATGGTACACCTTTTTAAGAGATGTGTATTGTAGACTTTCCCGAAGAGTATAAGATATGAGAATTGGAATTTAAATAGTTACGGCAAATGTGGATTCTTAATTAGTAGTAGTAACACCTGGAACTTGGAAAAGCATGAAATATAATCATTTGAAATAAAATTTGAATGTTAATCGCATGACAATTTAAGAGGATAGATGAGAAGTATGACTAACAATTTCTCCAACTGGAGGAATATGGTACTGATTGGAGACTTGTCGAGGAAGAAGAACAACGCGAAGAGTAGATTTATCCTAGTGCCTTCCTATCATATATTTAGTTTGTAAGGACTTTATATTTAATAAATGTTAAAAATTTATTAAATTAACGTTTCCAAAATTTCACTTTCTTGCAAGAAAGGATAGAGAAAGGGTTGGGAAAAGGGGAAAAAGCTGGAGTTTTTCCCTCCAACTGGTGTAACCACTGGATAGAGAGAAAAGTAAAGAAATTTCCCTCCAAAACAAAAGGGGGAGGGACACATCAACATTCCCCGTTTATAACTTGACCAAAGATGAGAACAAAGGCTTAATTGTAAGTTTTTTTTGTAAACTTTGCAGGTTAAATTGAAAATACGTTAAGTTTAGAAGCCTATGGGACATTGCGGTGTAAGTTCAACGGTTTTTTTGAATTTTTCCCTAAGAAAATATTACAATCTACTATGTGCATCTAATGCAACTGAAAAAAGACAAATTGCACACGTGAGGACAAATAATACAACCAAATCAAATGAATGATACATCCAACGATAAATTGATCATGCATGATGTCGATGAATAATTGTCACGGTAATTCCACCATTGATAAGGCTTCTTTACCGAAACTGATCGATACAAACCAAGTGACTCTAGCATGGTTATCAAGAATTGAAAGTGCAAAATTTATTTACCCGAGTAAATTGTAGAGAGAATAATGTCGGGTCAGCTGGTCGGCCTTGGAATAGCCCATAAGAATTCTACTAACTAAGGGGTCCAAGACAATATATGTAGTTGGGTCAACCGGGTAAAAGAATCCAGCCCGTTTCAATAAAGGTACCGTTTAAGCGAGCTCGGGTTGCGCATCCAAATCGGCTCCACCGAAACCCGACTCTCTCTGCCCCTAGGTTAAAACTGAAACTTTAAAAACCCGCCGTTTTCTCGCTCCAAAACCCTAAACCCCAATCGAACTTCCAATCCAAAGCGCGGTTTGCTCCGATTGTCTTCTCCGATGGCGGTAAGTCGTATTCCGCTGCACATTGTTCTAGGTTTTTTCTTGAGATAATTGTTTCAAAAAAATATATTTCCTCTACATCGTTTCGCAATGTGTTATTATCTGTAGAATTTCGTGAACTGCGCTGGCGTTTATGCCTCCGAGAGAAAGTTTTTGAATGTTTCATTTTTATTCTGTCATTCTGTGAGTTTTACGTGGGTATAGATTCTTTTAAGGAGATGGACTTTCGTATAGCTTCAAAGGATTCTTGTTCCCTGACCATAAAGGTTTTGTTTTGATGATGGGGAGATAAACGAGCAAGCCGAGCAATGTTCAAGCGGAGCTTGAAAACTTAACGAGGTTCAAAACTTGTTCAAGCTTAGCTTGTCTATGAGACAAGCCGATCTCGAGTAGCTTGAAATTTTTTTTTTTTTTTTGTATGTTGTTAGCTGTATAAGTTGAGTAGTAGCTTATTTTGTTTGACCTTGGTTTGAATGCTTAACAAACTTCAAAAGATGCTCAAGCTTGATTTTTTAACGAACTAACACGAGCAATTTTGCATTTTTTTGATGTTGATGGAATAAAGGGGATTGAATCATAGTTTTCTACATATCTCAATCTCATGTCACTAGCTGTGTTTGTTGAATGATAGATTGATACTTAATTCTTTGGTTTCCCTTACTATATTTAGTTGTTTGTTTAGACTTCGAGTATCGAGACCTCAATTATTTGTATTGTTGGTAAGATATGGAAGATACTAAGCAGCATTTATGTATGTTTGATTGATGCATGGATTCTGTTATTCCTCCTAACTTTAATTCCTTGCATCATTGCCTAGATATCTGGCAACATACATCTTGTGCTTCTTTTTTCCTTCTTTTGTTTGACACAAGTGTACTTAAGTGCATGATTCTTTATAGAATTTTATGATCTGGAAGTCTGTGAATTTCCATGGTATACAGTGTTGCTCTTGCCTTGCATTTTTATTTTTTTCATCTGAATGTTGCAGACGGTACCAGTCAATCCTAAACCTTTCCTGAACAATTTGACTGGAAAGAGGGTCATTGTGAAACTCAAGTGGGGAATGGAATACAAAGGTATGAGGCTTTCAATGATTGTTTGTTTCTGTACAATTATGTGAATGTGAGCTTGACTCGTGTATCAAGGAATAAATATATCCTTTTTCACCTTCTCCTTTTCTTTTTCTTGAGGTCTTTTTATCCACCATTAGAATCAGTTTTTTTGCTTTTATATCTGTTTTCAGGTTTTCTCGTCTCAGTGGATTCATACATGAACCTCCAGGTATTACTCTGAACTGTATTTTCCTTTTCATGTATGTTTTTTTACTCTGGAGGTATTACGTTCTGAATGCATGCATGCATGTGTGGCTGTGTGCGTATTCTTGAAACATGTGAATCGTTTGTTTCATATAATGGGATGATTTACAGTTCCTCAGCTACCATGTTGTATAGTTTATGTGGTGTAAGATTGTATCATGCTTTAATATCGTTGTGAAGCA
>CM033799.1:5817639-5842639 GCA_019656835.1 Rhododendron ovatum | reverse complement strand
TATTTAATTAATTGAGTGGAAGTTGAAACTATTTATTCTTCTTTCCTTCTCATGATTCATGCCATGACAATGCCTTAAATAAGAATTGTATTTAGCTAATTCTTCTTTGCTGTTCACAAAAAAAAAAGTATTTAGCTAATTCTTTTTTTTGTTTATGGAAGTATTTAGCTAATTCAACCTTTCGCTGCAATGCAGCATTGCTACTACATTTCCTAAATTCCACCTTTATATTAATTGAAGCTTTTCTGCAGCTGGCCAACAGCGAAGAGTATATAGAGGGACAGTTCACTGGAAACCTTGGAGAGATTCTGATCAGGTAACTTCATCTGAATTATGAAACTGTGCCGGCCAGCCGTCAAATGTTTTGGTTTCTTGTGTGGCAAATTTGTTTATTGTATGCACCCGATTAACCTGAAATGACCGCACTTACATGTACATTATATGAGGGCACATGTGGCAAAACTGTATTAGCTGAGGAGATTAGGGGTGCCGGATATCGGTCTCTCCTCTCTGTCATTCTCCCTCGTCTCAGTCTCTGATCGAACCAATGCCTCTCTGCCTCTCTCTCTCTCTCTGGAAAATCTCTCAACACCTTACTGCCTTCCTCAACCCTAAAACCTCCTCTCTTCAACCTTCCCATCCCTGGTGACTCTCTCTCTCTCTCTCTCACACGCACAGAAATCAGAAGATTTCTCACTTCCTCACTGCTGCCCGTGAGGTCAACTTGTTTAGGCCCTATCTCTGTCCCTGCTCGACCATATGGCAGTGTCCTTCTCCCTCTCTTACTGGTAGGCAATGACAACCAAATCAAAACCCTCTCTCAATCTCTCATTCATGCGGGGGCTACGTCTCCTCTCTCTCTCATGCACATTCACGCCCACACATGTGCGTCTCTTCCCTCCATCACTGCCACTCTCCTCTTCTTCAAGCTCATACCTAACCATAATCAAATGCCTTTACAAAAACAAGCCCACCTGACCTAGACTGATTCGGTCAATTTCAACCATTTGTTCGGTCAGCAGCAGGTGAGTAAAGTTGCAACCGAAAAGTTTCAGTTCTGTTGGCAGTTCAAGGGTGAACTCGACAACCTGTAAATATCCCGTCATAGTTCTTTTGGATCCAGTAGAAATATCGCTGCAGGGGTTGTAGATATTGTTGCAGGGATAATTTGGGCTCTTATAGTTAATTGATGTACCTTAATGGTTGTATTTTGTGCTCTCTTGAATGAATCGCAGTGGTGTTGTGGCACACATAACTGTAGATTATATGCACATAAGTCACAAATCCCAGTTTCATTAAGAATAGCTAATGGCTATGAAAGACCCTAGGACCACATGATTAAGTACTCCGGAAAATCATGTATTGTTAGTCAGTTTAGGTTTTCTAGAATAGCGTCGAACCTTGATGAATGTATGAATGATCAAAGAGTTTACTTCCCATCTTGGGATTGACTTTCCTTGAAGGTCATTTATAAAGGGTAGTCCTCTTCCTCATGCGTCTGAATTATTGTTTCATCTGCTCATTTTCTCGACTGCCTCTTATGGGAGTGGGGAATAGTTACATGGCTATTAAGTATCATGTTTGGAAATTCAGTGCGTACATCATTTATTCAGATGAATTAACTCCCTCTAGCCTTATTGATCTGCAGGTGTAACAATGTTCTCTATCTTCGCGGTGTACCTGAGGATGAAGATATAGAAGAAGCGGAGCCAGAAGACTAACTGATGGGTTTCCAAGGTAGTCTAGTCCTGGCTTGGCCCACAATTTAGAAGTTCGGTTTCTATCAGAAATCTATATCATTTACCCTTGCCAGGTTGTGTATTGTGCCTGATCTAGTCCTGAAAATATTGTAGCAGTTTAGTACTTAGTGTTGCGCAATTTTTCCGTATACAATTTACAATCATCTAGGCGTAAGTGCGTAATGGGTTCTCCATGGCCCCGACACTTGAGCATTTCGAGATGTTAGGCATTGGGATGAATGTAACCACAATTCTGATTTTATAGTCGCTGAATCTTCTTGTTCAAGTGAATTGTTTGTCATGCCAGGCTGCCTTTGTTTTTGATTGTGCCGAATCACATGGACTACTTCCAAAACAACTCAGCAGTGTAGCTTACTAAACAGGGGAGGACAAAATATTGGCTTCCTAGAACATAAGGAAGAGCCAAAAAGAGAAAACAGACGAGGAGAAGAAAGATGAGCGTATTCTCGTCTGATATCTAGCATGATTGACTGCTGCTCTCATCTTTCCTTACTAGGGTGAAGTAGACGGATTTCAAGGTCCCGCTCTCTTTTCTATCTGAAGATAGGGCTGGGTTCCTAAAGTGAGGACTGGTCCAAGTGCTTCCTGCTCCTCTGCTGGTTACTGGAATCTGGATTGGTTTTGCATAACTGGGTTCGAAACTATTGCAGAAGTAAGTTAATCTACGGAGTTCTATCACGTCGCCGCCTCCCCACATACCTGCGTGGCTGTGTACCTCCTTGTTGCTTGTGACCCCATTTTCACATTCTCCGTCTCCGTATTTCGCTCCTGTGCCTCCTCCAACCCCCCCTTCCTCTCTCAACACCACCATAACCATATTTGAAACGATAACTACTATATTTGATACAATCATTGCTCTAGTTTGCTATCACACGGAAACATAATCCCCCGTGAACATAATTTTGTATGTGTTTTACATTAAGATTTTCAGTGTTGTGTATTATTATTTTATGATCTATACAACCCTATACAATTTTCTTCATTGTTAAAGGCGGACAATCTCTAGGTGAAAGACAAATTAGTGAATAATATTTCGTGTGCTAAAACCGGCCAATGGGCTACTTGTAGTGCAGAGGTACGAAAGAGACATATGAGTTTACTGAGAGAATCGTAAGGTTTTGGCATGTGTATAAAAATGAAGAACAATTTGGTCACACATTATTCTTGTACTATAGGTTTTATTTTCCTCAACCAACATTCAACTAGCTAATTCACTGCATATTTCCTGACATCATTGTTGTGTTTCTTCTTTTCTTTTTTTCTTTTTTTTCTTTTTCTGGTGCTTCCGAAATCCAGTGTTTCTTCTTTTGGACGACGCAACTTTGCAATTATGTAACTAGGGAAGCACCGTGCCCTAATTCCAAACTATGGAAGCATGACGCAATGTTATGCAACTATTAGTGATTTGCAACCGAAAATAAATCGTACGAGATTTCTCCTAAATTTGCAATTCACTTTGAACGAATCCAATATCTTATCATTAATTATTGATTTATGAACTATTTTATCACACATTATGTTCGTTCGATATTTTTTTAGTTCATTAGGATAAATTTTGTGTAACTTTTTAAAAAATACTACTCTATCAAATACTTTCGTGTATAATTGTTTAAAAGCCTTTGCTTATGAAATAAAAAATTGAAATGAATACAGAAAATACGGAAGAAAAATATGGAGAGAAAAAATTGTTACTACTTATTTCCTGAGT
The DNA here is from genome assembly GCA_019656835.1 of Rhododendron ovatum. Lineage (NCBI taxonomy): Eukaryota > Viridiplantae > Streptophyta > Magnoliopsida > Ericales > Ericaceae > Rhododendron > Rhododendron ovatum. The sequence goes on along the minus strand of CM033799.1, from coordinate 5,839,171 downwards.
TGAACAATTTTTGTGCCAAACTAAAAATATGAATAAAAAATTAAATGGATACGGAAAATACGGAAGCTAATTGGTGTAGGTAGAATTTCAGACCGACATCGCAAACCCAAATTACATAGACGACGGTGACACTCACAGAAACAAAGTCCACCTCCCGGAATTCCCGCAACCCAACTCCTTCCGATCTCGCCGCATTGCTATCTCTCTCTGGATCTGAGGCAGGAAAATCTCGATCTTATCCAGGTACCCCACTCTATATCTTTTCTGGTCCAACTTTAAGCCGTGCTGTTTTTATTGAATTTTAATTGAATTCGAATCATTTGATAATTCTCGTGTTGGGTTTCGCAAGAATGTAAGTTCGAAGGAATTTACGGTTCCCAAAAATGGAAATCGGAATTTTGCTCATAGGCGACAGAGAATAACTGAATTGAATCATCGGTTAAAGTTTGGATTTTGTGTGGACATTGGGGTCGCATTACTTGAATTTCCCAAGATGTTTTGTCAACGGTCGTTTCCATTTTCCGATGAACTGTTTTTCCCTATAGTTTCCCGCCAACCCCACAAAGTCTTGGAATATAGGGTATGTTTGGTTGGTCAGACTTGACATGCGACGGGATTGCAAAAATCCATGGGAACTGCGTTTTGGGCCTTCGGAATGAAGGATCAGTGGAGGGGTTACGTGTCATTTTAGCCAACCAATCTCACAAAACATGGATTGCTCCCTCCTAAGGCATTAGTTTCGAAACCTCCCAGGTGTTATCAACTCCTCGTGGCAACTCCATAATGGGCATTTGCTCCAGCTTTTGTTCGTCTCTGCTAGTAGACGGTGGGATTGATCCCCATGATTATTTGAGGTGCATGTTTCCTGACCTGGACACCCGAGTTCTCAAAAAAGTATTCTGGTTAAATGAATCTCCCCTTATTATTAGTGCGAACAATGGAAAATGGATGTTGGCTTTTGAATGAGGTTTTTCCTAAGGTGGATTTAGAGTAGTACGTTTTGGCGCAGATAGATAGCTAACCCATTCCAAATCCCACTTCTGGTAATGTCAATGTTAATGCTGGATTCCCACTTCTGGTCCCACCGACATTTTTTTCATTTGGAAATGGTTGGGGCCGTAGCACTGGCCATATTGTTGTTCACTGTGCATTTTCCATGGTCATGATAACCTTTGGCATCCAGCCAGTATTGTTGTATGTGTCCGACCTTTTGAATTGTTATCTTTTCTATTCACGTTTCATCTTCATTCTCAGAGGTCTATTTATATCACTACTAATGTAATGTCCACATGATACAAGTTTCCTTCCAATTAAGATGCACCATAGGTTTATGTTCTGTTTAGTTAGTGATCACGGAGATAGCAGCATGAATTTGTATCTAATAAAAACTTGTTATAGCTACTTTTATGCTTGTCTTTTACCTGTGCCCACTTACCAGGTTTTGGTTATCTTATTGTGTCTTCTTGCATTGGTTGAATATTCTGCCACCAAATTATTAACTTTCTTACTTTTCATGTTAAGCTTCCTGGACTGACAAGCTCAAGACATCTGGAAAAGTTGGGATGGGAGCAGAAAATAGCCATTGGCATTTGGAGCTAAACTATGACCAGTGGGTAGCATTATCTGTATCTGGTTCACGACCATCAGCTCGCTATAAGGTTGTATACGTTTCTGGGTAAATAGAAGCTTTGTCTACTATTGTTTCATCATATTTCCATTCTGTCTTTTTCGCCCTTTTGGAAGTTGGGATGAATGTAGGTTAATGCTTACGAGTTAAGTTTTCGTTTGAATTTCCCATTTTGAATCCAACCATCATCATTTAGGCACAAAAATTTCTATTGGTGGGACCACAACTAAATGTCGTATCTGTCCATGGTCTGTAGCATGCAGCAGCTGTGGTTGATACAAAATTGTACATTTCTGGTGGAAGTCGAAATGGTCGGTACCTATCCGATGTTCAGGTAGTTAAAGTTTCCATGATTTGCTGCTTATTAAAGCTCGTCTCCTGTGATAATTGACTTTTTTTCTCTCCAGGTTTTTGATCTTGAAACTTTGGCATGGTCTTCTCTGAAACTGAGCACTGAACCAAAAGTTGATAAGATCAATGACAGTCTCCCACGAGAAATCCTTCCAGCTACATCTGGTCACAGTATGGTAAGTTATTAAGGCACAAATTTTCCATTCCATTCGCCATTTACATTATTTATTTTCATTTCCTCTCCAAGTTGATCCTTCTTTTTTGTTCTCGATTCTCACTTAAGTTCTTTATACTTCCTATTGGCAGTTTAAGTGGGGAAACAAACTTCTTCTTGTTGGAGGGCATTCAAAGAATATATCTGCAAATCTGTCAGGTTTCTTTTTTCTTGGGAGCTTCCATATTGAAGATGAACTTCTGTGTTGCCATATTTTGAAACTTACGGCTTGTAAACCGACTTCTTGTAGTGTGGTTCGTTGATCTGGAATCACACCACTGTGGTGTTGTGGAGACCACCGGAAAAGTTCCGGTAATATAACTCTGCTGACTACTGAATTTTTATTTATGTTCTTCAACATAGTGCTCTACAATTTAATTCCCTAGCTTTGAACTTTTTTTTTTTTTTGAGTCTTCATAATCAGTGCCTGAACCCATTTTTGTTCACTTCACATGTAGGGTAATGGTCAATAATAACTATGACCCTTTCCTAATTATGATATTTATCTTTTAATTGTTGATTTGAAATCCTATAATTGATAAATGGTAGTTCTATTTCACATTGATCGATCTACATGTCTAAGTCAGGATATTTAAGTAGTGGAAGAAATATAGAATTAAAGAAATGCACTTATTCATCTTTCGACATGAAAGAAAAGATATGTAGAATAATTTCTGCCTTTCAATGGGTTGATAACTCCAGGTAGCTCGTGGTGGGCAGTCTCTAACGCTGGTTGGATCTAAACTGATAATGTTTGGCGGAGAAGACAGACATAGGCAGTTGATGAATGATGTCCACATTCTTGATATGGAGACAATGACTTGGGATGTTTTAGCAGCTACGTAAGTATCTATATTATTAAAACAGTTAGTATGGTGATTTTGTAGAGTTCTACATCACTTTTTTGCGCTTTTGTAGGCAGACGCCTCCAGCTCCCAGATTTGATCACACAGCAGCAGTGCATGCAGAGCGCTACCTTCTAATCTTTGGTGGCTGTTCTCATTCAATGTTTTTCAACGATCTTCATGTACTGGACTTGGAGACTGTAAGATTTTATTCTTTTCACATACCATTTTGTTCTTAGTCTCCCTGAAAGCTGACTGTGAAGATAAGAATAAACGTAACACAGAATTCCATGTAAAGTTTGGAATTTCAGCTGCTAATAGTAGTTTTAATTGGATTTGTACCCCTTGAATATCCTTTATGTTGTTTGTTTGATGATTAGCAGGACACGTTCAGACTAGATTAAAGATGGTCCTTAACGTGTTAGTACCTCTGTAGTGCTTCCGATTTTCAAGTCGTCAGCCTCAGATATCTTGCTCATGCTTCTCCATGAAGTTAATGAGTGGGACTTCGCCTACTGGGATTTCTTTTTTTCTAGCTTTATTAGTAGGCTGCTTCTTATTCTCTGCTCTTAATTCTCTTTCGAAGTTTTATGTGCCAGTTGCAAAGCTGTTATTAGAGCACTTATTGGGACAGATTTTCTCCAATTTGATTTATATGGTTTTTGGTATCCAAAAGACATTGTGAGATACCTCAGTTTGAGATCTCTGTAGTCTGTACCTATGAGAAGGGTTCGAGGGATGTATCAGTGATCTGGACGGCAGTAGTTTGACAGCATGCATTATCATATTTCTGTTGTGTCACTTGCGAATAGCCTATTGAGGTTCTCAGGGCGTCAAGACTCGTGCAGGGAACGAACTCAGTGTTTAACATTCTATGTTTCTGTTAGTTTGAATGCTTTAATAGTCAGCTAAATTGCCTGTGTCATTGCGAGTTATTAAATGCACACTATCCAGTGCTATATTACCGAAGAGGTTGAGTCTCTGGTCTCTATGAGATCTTCAAAAGAGGACATGTCAATGAATTATTGATGCGATTCACTCGCCTAGGAGGTTATGGTGGTTCATTTCTAGGTTAAATTAGTTATTACTTATTAGTAAACTCCTTAATAGAATTGCAATGGAGGAGATGGAGTCAGATAATATTACAAAAGATGAGTTACACACTAGGATTGGGTTAAATGGAAGAACTTATAGTATAATCCTTTGAACTAGGGTAAAGCCTATCAACGATGATGTTGGTTTCAAACTAACAGTTTAATTTGTGGTAGTTTCTTCTATTACTTCACATTGTTGCTTGACAAGGGTCACGTGTATTTTAGATGGAATGGTCCCAACCACAAATTCAAGGTGATTTGGTTACCCCGAGGGCTGGTCATGCTGGCATAACCATTGATGAAAACTGGTATATAGTAGGTGGTGGTGATAATAGAAGTGGTGAGTATTAATTTGTTTGCTTGTTTCATTCTTTCTTTCTTGTTTGGGCATTTGATGTGATTATGCTCTCTTCTTGGCTGTGTTAGTTTCTTCATGGGTATCTTTGTTTACAGGTGCCCCAGAAACTCTTGTGTTGAATATGTCTAAGCTTGTTATGACGGTTTTAACAAGCGTTGGGGGAAGAGATCCTCTGGCCAGTGAGGTTACTATCTGTGCCATTGTTTTTGTTTAATTCTTTCGGCAATAAGGTGTATGTAAGAAATGGTACAACTCATAAAAGCTTTGAACAATACCGTAATGTAATAACTACTTGAAACATAAGGCCATGCGTTCTTGTTGAACAAAATTTATGACGATAGATATGTGATAGAATGATCGGCCAACATCCTCTTCTTAAGTTTGAGTTTCTGGAGAAGTCAAACTCCTAGTTTCATTTTAGTATCTTTTGATATTTTTATTTTTGTGACCTCCATGTGAAATGCCAGTGCAATATTTTTTATATTGTTGTTAAACTGTTTAATATCTAGACTATTGTTTTTCTTTACATTGTCATTTGGATGCACAACTTATGGTGCTTTTTTTTCTGATATGCCATAACATGGTCAGAGTTGAGACAGAGGTATTTGCAACTGAGTGACTTGTTTCACCTGACCCAAAATTTTTAAACATCCTTAGGTATCAGGGACATATAGATCATCTGTATTCTTGAACCTTTAGGGACGTTTTTGGCTATTGAGTTTTCCATTGATTGGTAGCACATTCCCAGTTTCTGACGTTACTTCATTTCTTATTCATGATACTTGTGAGCTGTGACCTTGCTTCTGCTTTGCATACTTTTCCTTTACTCCTCAGAGTGGCTCAACAGTAAATATCCTTACTTGTAAATGATTCGTAACTGCCCTGTTACTTATGTTGCTGGCAATTTTTACATTTTGCATGCAGTTTACTGTAATAACTGATCCATAAATTTGATGAATACATTGAGTAAGATTATATGGTTTGCTTTACAATTCACTTAAACATTTCATCATCAAATAGTTCAAAAAACATCACCACTGTATCCTGATTCTGTTTTGCCTAATGGGACCCTGATGACCATTGGAAAGCTTGCTTCATCTTCAAATCTCTTTTTCCACACCGGCTTTGATGCCTTTTGCCTCTCGAAATTGATTTCTTAGTTACTTTTTTCGAGGTTTTTTATGGACGGAGTGAAGGTTATGAAGTTTCACATTTTATCGGTATAACCGTATTAGCCTTCAATTGTTGGAGTAACCTGTAGAATTCCCTTTGAGTTGTGTGCTTAATGCATGCTTATTTTGGCTAGAAAGGTGCTAGGTTGAATTTGCAGTGTATCATGGTTTATACTATCATATTTGCCAAGCTTTCTTTTACGCAACTGGTATTGAACCTTTAGGCACCAATTCCTGTACATGCTATCACCGCCTTTCTTTGCAATTCCTTTATTTGTTTTTGTTTTTTGGATTGGGAGTGAGTTAATATCGCAGTACATGTGTTCTAATAAATATGTATCTTGCTAAATTGGTTTGATTTCAGACCTTTCTGCTTTAATGTCATGCCACATCCATGCATAACTGATGCATTTATGATACATTTGTTTATATACATTGGAAACAGGGAGTCAGTCTTTCTTCAGTGTTGCTAGATGGAGAGGAGATTCTGGTTGCATTTGGTGGCTATAATGGGAAGTATAACAATGAGGTATCTTCTGCACGGTTGCACCTGTTGTAAAACCTGTTGCTTTAATTTATTAAATTTTTTCTTTAAGGTAGTCCATCTAAATTATCATGTCAATTACTGACATAGGTGAAGCAAAGTTTTTGTTAGGCTCTAAGAGTTGATCCTGTGCTCTTTGCTCAACTCCCACCACAGACTTGATTTGATACGCCTACCTTATTATCCGTGTAAAAAGGGCAACAAAACACGTGCACATGGGTAGTTGGGAGAGTTAGGTGTTGGTCTCACTTTCACAGCGGAGTGGGGATACCCTAGTCTCTTAATGTAGATGTGGCAATACACAGTGTTCCATGACTGCAATGTACTATTTGATGTTCACTCATATCTTTTTTCCTCTTTGCATTTATGGAAGTTATCCCCTTATTTTTGTTTTCCCGTTTAATTTATGCTTGACAAGGGATGCTGCCCACTTCCCCATATTTGCAGGCATGTAGGTTTTCCTTACTTGCCTCATATTACACAATAACCATTGCACGGTGACAGAATAGGTTTTCATTTCTAATGGCAATAAATGTAGTCTGTACTACTAAAGAAAGACGAGTACTTGATGCTTTTGGTTTTGGTGTTACTAAAGTCTTCCCTTCTCATGCAATGGCCTCAAAAGTCAGTCTCCATTTTAGAGAACCAAAATGGAGGTGGGTTGGAGTTGCCTTAGCTCTAGAATGGAGATTTGGCGCTCCAAAATGGAGTTTTGGAGTTGGGTTGGAGATGCTCTCAGTGATCCTGCTACAAGCACCCGTCAAGTCGCCCTTTGGATGAGATCCTTTTTCCTTTGTTTTACACTTGTCAAAAGGCCTCTTAATCGTACACTGAAATGATGTATATGCCCCTTATTTTTGATATTTATGCTGGCTTCCCATCCTTTTCTTTTCTTGTTTGGAAGCATAGACTACTGTTCCTTTCCTGGTGCCTCGGTTCACTTTGTTCTATTACAATCTAATCTTCAACATGGTTGGTGTGCCTGCCCTGACATTCTAGGTATATGTGATGAGACCCAAACCAAGGGATTCTCCTCACCCCAAAATTTTTCAGTCACCAGCAGCTGCAGCTGCTGCAGCCTCTGTTACTGCTGCATATGCCCTAAGCAAATCTGGGAAGCTAGAGTTCTCTGAAATGGAGGATTTGAACATTAAGTTAGCCCAAGGAAATGGCTCTCAATGGGATCTTGCAAGTGACATCACTAAAATTAGGGAAGAAAAGAAGATGTTGGAATCAGCCCTTGCAAAAGTCAGAGCAGATAATTCAAGCTTCAAGGGAAAGATTGACGAAACTACTGGTACTCATGCTGATTTGTCCAAGGTATGTATCGAATTGCTTAGGTATGTTGTAATCAATCAAATTGTCAAACTTTTCATCATTTGACCATTTTCTCTAGGAACTCCACTCTGTCCAAGGTCAACTAAATGCTGAAAGATCAAGATGTGCTAAACTGGAGGTTACCTTTTATTCTTTTGTGTTTCTACTATTATCGTTTTTGTTTAAAATTTCCTGATTTCTTGTGGCAAGAAATTGGGCTAAATCCGAAGGCCTCTGGTTTTCTCTAGTGAATGCCGAGAATAATCTGGAGTCAACTGTTTTATTGAACTTTGGCATAAATTATTCTTTCATTGAGTTGAATTTTTATTTTTGTATGTTTTCTTCAGGCACAGATTTCAGAGCTACAGAAGATGCTGGAGTCATCGCCTTCCATAGAAGAAGAGGTACAACTACTAAGGAAGCAAAAATCTGCATGGGAACATGATATGGAACTTGCTTCAGCTGTTCAAAGGCAGAGTTCTGGTGGTGTTTGGAAGTGGATGTCCAGTTAGCTGGGAATTTATGTAAATCTGAAGCTGTAAGGTCAGTATCTCAAACTGAATTGGGTGCTAAAGTAAGGCTCTTTTTGGATCATGGTTTTGTGGAGAGACTGGTGGAGGGAAGAGAATGAATGAGAAAAAAAGTATTCAAACTGATTCAAAAAAATTCCTACATTTCCTCTTCCTTTTCTTTCCCCTTAACAAATCTCTCCACAAATCCAAGACCCAAAGACGGCCTAAGAATGCATTAGGAGTCATTGCTGTTGTCGATGACATGGGACTCTGATCTTTTAGTTGATGCAGAGTTCATCAATGGCCATTAGATGCTCTGGCGTTTTGTTTATTCAGCCGCACAAGGGACCGGTTCTATAGATGTCTTCTGAACTTGCAACAGATGGGAATTTTTTCAGATAAGACTGAACTGATACAATTACTTAAGAAGCATGTTTCAGCTGTTTCTCAATACGTGCTTTGCAATTGGCATTTTGTAGATTGTACTCCAAAATATGCCTTTTGTTACACTGTAACAATCATTATTATTTGATTCTCATCAGTTTTGTACTCTTTATGTTATTCTTGTTGGTGTTAATAACACCATTGCACAAAAATAGTAATAATATTGACATCGAGTTGGTGTAGTGTAACTTTCTTAGCTGTCTTTTTGATGAACATGAAAAAACTGAATGAAAAACTGGTATTTGGATTGCACTTATTGATGCTGCTGGGGATTGTGAATTCTGATTACAATACATGCAAAGTAGATCAACTTTCATTATTAAACGACAAATCTGCATTATTAAACCATGAATCTGCATAGGAAACCTACGAGGTTGTGGAAAAGTAATACTACTAATATCCTGTGGTCTTCTGTCATGCCATTTATTGCTGGTTGCTATAATTGTGTTTCATTCATTTTTTCTTACACTTACTGTGATGGATTCACATTGTTTTTTTCATTTCGTTTTTCTGGTCCCAAATAAATTGGACTCAGAGAGAGGTGACATGGGTGATGTTAAAAAATGTACTGCTTTGGCTACATATAGGATTTTTTTTTTGTTGTTTCTGATTTACGTATACAATTTAAGAAGGTTGCTTCTGAGAATATTGGTCTTCCTCACCAACGGGCTTGTAGCCCAATGGTAACACCTAGTCCTCCCTTGTGGGAGACCAGGGTTCAAGCCTCATCGTGGGCGTTTGTGGGTTCAGTTCTATAGACAAGTTCTATAGACAGCCTCTGATCCCCATATGTACTAACTCAGTAACTCCCCTAACCCCAGCTGACGTTTTCCCCCCTCCCTAAATAAATTCTATATCCAATATGTCCTTGTTCAAAACTAAAGCACTAGTGATAAGGTATTAGCCTAGGAATTGGAGGAATTCCCTTCCCAGTTTCCTCAAAAGGCCATAGGAGGAGAATTAAGGCCATATTTCAATTTAAGATTTGAGTAAAAGGGGAAAAGAATGCATAAAAAGGTCGAGGAATCTACCCATTGTTAGCTGTTAGATCCGTTAACTTTTCTATCTCTGCTTTTTTTCCTTAACCAAACCCTTTTGATCCAAGTAAAACTTACATTTCCCACCGGGGAATTCAGAAAGCACTAGAGAATTGCACCACAGTTTCATTCTTCTTTAGACCGGGAACTGGATAGTCACTTCTACTTATTTGAGCATTTAACATACAGTATTGAATCATCTCGGTTATTCATTCTTCAACTTCGCTGCAAATGGTTTTCAGATTACAAAAGAGGGTGCTCAAATTCACTTGTTGGGATACGTATCTCCTTCGATATCTAGACATATGAGTACTTAGATAGGGAGAAAAACTCCAATAAATAGAAAATGAAGAACTATTACAACTTGGAGATGACTTGATGTTGGCTGAGGGAAACTAGCGCCTTCCGCAAGATTTTTCCGGCAGCTGATCTAGGGATGGCGCTGATGAAGCTTGCTCTTCTTACTTTCTTGTATGGAGCGACCTGAAAATTGCAACATGACAATCTTAAGACCGATGCAGATAGTGACATTGATATCATTTTGAGTTGTCTCAAATTCAACTTGTTCCATGATTATAATGTGTTTGCGTCCTATGCAACCAAAATATTGACGAATAGAGAGGCTTATTGCTAGGTCAAAACCATTGTTCGTATTGGATGTTATTTCCCCCACGGTTGGTTGGTTATTCCCATCTGTAAAAGTTACTTGGGGATTCTAGGGTTTTGTCTGAGTGACAGATGTTACAGAGTTGTTCGTTTCTTTCATAGTGAATTTTCTGATTCGATCTTCACTGCTCATGGACATTGGCTTGAATTCGATTCTCCAAGCCAAGTAAAATCCATTTGTGGACAGGCATGGAGTGAATGGAGGAAGAAGGGGCTAAGACATACCTGGCTGGCGACAAATTGGATGACTTGGTCTTCAGTAAGTTCAGAACCGGCTGCTTTCACCACATATGCCTTCGGTATCTGTCCTGTTTCTTCGTCTTCAACTCTGCACATTATCTCGTGCTGTTGAATACTAGAAAAGCGCGCGCGCGCGCACACACACACTCATAGATAGAGAAAGGGTGGCATACGGTATAACTGCAGAGTCAAGAATCTGGGGATGGCTCAATAGAATGGCTTCCAATTCTGCTGGTGCTACCTGCATTCACATCATCATGTAAATGTTTCACAACCCATACAACATACTAGTATATAGTATCATTATATGTTATCAACATTACGTATAAGCATGTGTTTGTAATTAGACCTGATACCCATTGTGCTTGATGAGCTCCTTTATCCGATCCACTATATAAACAAACCCATCTTGATCAAAATAGCAAAGATCTCCGGTCCTCAGCCACCCATCTGGATCAATGGTCGCAGCTGTTGCCTCCTCATTTCCCAAGTACCCTTTCATTACCACCTGGCCCTTCAGCCACAGCTCTCCCTCCCCACCTGGCAGCATTGCCAACCCCGATTCGATATCCACCACCTTCGCACTAATGCTTGGAAGCAACCTCCCAGACGAACCCAAACGAGCTCTAGCCTCTTTTTCGGAAACAAAGAAAGTAACCCCACCGCACTCGGTTAGTCCATAACCTTGCCTCAACTCCACAAATGGAAACTTCTCTCTGAACCCAGCAGCCACCTCTTTGCTCAGTGGTGCTGCCCCTGACAAAACCCTCCTTAGCGACGACAAGTCGTAGCTGTCGGTGTTGGCCTTCACTAGCCCTAGTATCACTGGCGGAACGGCTGGAATGTTATTGACTTGGTGATTTTGAATCGCTTCTAGCATGAGTGGGAGGTTGAACCTAGGCATCAAAACTGTCGTTACACCGAAACAAAACAACCCCCCTAGGCCAAAGAAGGCGAGCCCATAGATATGGAACATTGGTGTGAAGCACAAGTACACATCATTTTGGGATGAACTTACGTCCACCGACCATTGGACGAGTTTGAGGATTGATATGAAATTTGCATGGGTTAGTAGCACTCCTTTGCTAGTCCCAGTGGTCCCTGAGGAATATAGGATCACCGCAGTGTCTAGTTGGTCGATCCTCGGGTTAGGCAACTCCATGGGGTCGCAGCCGTGGATCAATTCTTCGACGGAAAGTTTGTTGTCGTTGTGGGACGGACGAGAAGTGAGGAGCATGCGAACTCCAGTGGGGATCAACTTGTGTACCTCTTCTGGTGATGCGATACCAAGTTTTGCGCCTGAGTCACATATTTGCTTGGCAAGTTCTGACTCAGTGTTTAGCGGGTTTGCGGTGGTTAGGATTGCGCCGATGGAGAGTACGGCGAGACAAATGGTTGGGTAGAGAAGGGAGTTGGGGGAGACGACAAACACCACGTCGCCCTTGCGAACTCCCAGCGCATGGTAGAGTCCGGTGGCTAGTGAGTTGATCGAATGGCGAAGTTGCACATAAGTGACTCGGCGGTTCGTGGCAGAGTCTATGAGAGCAACTCGTGACTCAGCTTCTTTTGGGTGTGGAAGTTGCAATAGCACGAATGTGGCCGTGTCAAGGTCGGCCCGGTTTCGTATCTTTTGATGTTCACCAAATTGATCCAGTGAGTGGTAAATACCCGTTTTCGAATCGAATCCGCTCCTCCCATCATACGGAGATAGATCACTTTTGTATCTGTCTTCGACGGTGGCAATCCTCCCCACTCTTGACATTGATGAAAAAATTGACAAAAAGTTCGAATGTTCTTTAACTATGAATTGTGTTAACGTTAAAGTGGGAGATGATTAAGGTTTGTTTCATGGTTATAAATAGTATGTCAAAAGGTGTCATTATCGGCATCTTTTAGCTCACTTGTCAATTGTCATGCTCCTTCACAATGTTATTTCATATGCACCCACAACAAACAAAAACAGCTTTAAATATACACCTTTACATCTCCTGCCCAATATTTTATTACATGTTTGATGTAGCCCAAGCCCCAAACAAGCAAGAAAAAGCTGTTAGATTCTATTGGCTTTCCTTTTTCCTTACCCAAACCCTTGTGAGTTTTGATCCAAGTACAACCTACATTTCCTACTGGGGGAATTCAGGAAGCACTAGAGAATTGCACCATAGTTTCTCATTATTTTTTAGACTGGGAATTGGATAGTCATTTCTACTTAAGAAAGTATTTGACATACATTGAATCATCTCTTAATCCAATTTGCCTTGGGTATTTCATTCTTGATCTTTGTTTCAAATGGCTTTCAGATAGGTGCTCAAATCCACTCATTGGGATACGTCTCTCCTTTAGTATATAGAGAGACATATGATTTTATGTGTAGGGAGAAAAACTCCAAGAAATACAAGGAGTAGAAAATTTTGGAACTGTTACAACTTGGAGATCACTTGATGTTGGCTTAGGGAAACTAGCTCCTTCTGCAAGATTTTTCCAGCAGCTGATCTCGGGATGGCACTGATGAAGCTTACACTTTGTACCTTCTTGTATGGGGCCACCTGAAAATCGCAACATGACAATCTTGAAACATTTGCATACAGAGATATCGAGATTTTGACTCGTCTCGAAGGTAACTTGTATAGTGATTATAATCCATCTGTGTCCTACACGACTAGAATACTGACAAATATAGAGGTCAAAACCATTGTTCTTATGTGGTGTTTTCCCCCCTCGGTTGTTTGGTTATTCCAACAGATACAAGGTACTTGGGGACTCTTGGGTTTTATGTGAGCTACAGCTGCTACTGACTTGTTCTTTTCTTTCATAGTGAATTTTATCTCTTGATCTTTGCCGCCCATGGACTTAGGCTTGAATTCGATTCTCCAAACCAAGTATCCTGTTATAGACAGATGGTGTTTTGATGATTCCATTGATGGAGGAAGAAGGGGCTAAAGACATACCTGGCTGGAAACGAATTGGATGACTTGGTCTTCAGTAAGTTCAGAACCAGCTGCTCTCACCACATATGCCTTTGGTATCTGTCCTGTTTACTCATCTTCAACTCTGCATATTATCTGCTGCTGTTATATACTGTATCAAAAACACACACACGTATGTATATAGAGAGAGAGGGTAAGCCGTGTGGCATACAGTATAACTGCAGAGTCTAGAATCTGGGGATGACTCAAAAGAATGGCTTCCAATTCTGCTGATGCTACCTATATTCACATCATCATGTACATGTTTCGCAACCTATTAACATACGAGTATACGACTATATACTGTCATCATATGTTATCAACATCACTTATAAGCATGTGTTTGTAACTATACCTGATACCCTTTGTGCTTGATGAGCTCCTTTATCCGATCCACGATATAAATGAACCCATCTTGATCAAAATAGCAAAGATTTCCGGTCCTCAGCAACCCATCTGGATCAATCGTTGCAGCTGTTGCCTCCTCATTTCCCAAGTACCCTTTCAACACCACCTGACTCTTTAGCCACAGCTCTCTCTCCCCCTGGCGACATCTCCAACCCCGATTCGATATCCACCACCTTTGCACTAACGCTCGGCAGCAACCTCCCAGACGAACCAGAACGAGCTCTAGCCTCCTTTTCGGAAACAAAGAAAGTAGCCGCACCGCAACTCTCAATTTGTCCATAACCTGGCCTCAACTCCACGAACGGAAACTTCTCTCTGAACCCATCTGTCACCTCTTTGCTCAGTGGTGCCTCCCGACCCAAACCTCCTCAGCGACGACAAGTCATAGCTATCAATGTTGGCCTTCACTAAGCCTAGTATCACTGGGGGAACAGCCTGAACGTAATTGACTCGGTGAGTTTGAATCGCTTCAAGCATGAGTCGGAAGTCAAACCTAGGCATCAGGACTGTCGTTACGCTTGAACAAACAACCCCAGGCCGAAGAAGGCAAGCCCGTAGATATGGAACATTGGTATGAAGCACAAGAACACGTCATTTTGGGATGAAGTTACATCCACTGACCATTTTAGGAGTTTCATGATAGATATGAAATTTGCTTGGGTTAGTATCACTCCTTTGCTAGTCCCAGTGGTCCCCGAGGAATACAGGATCGCTGCAGTGTCTGATTGATCGATGCCGGGATTAGGCAACTCCTTGGGATCATGGCCGCAGTGTCTGATTGATCGATGCCGGGATTAGGCAACTCCTTGGGATCATGGCCGGAGATGAATTCTTCAATGGAAAGTTCAATTCGTTGTGTTCATCAGACGGACAAGAAGTGAGGATCGTGGGAACTCCGGTGGCGATCAACTTGTGGATCTCTTATGGTGACGCGATACCAAGTTTCGCGCCCGAGTCACGGATTTGCTTGGCGAGTTCTGACTCAGTGTTTAGAGGGTTTGCGGTGGTTAAGATTGCTCCAAGGGAGAGGACAGCGAGACAAATGGTTGGGTAGAGGAGGGAGTTGGGGGAGACAGCAAACACCACGTCACCCTTGCGGACTCCCATCGTGTGGTAGAGTCCAGTGGCGAGCGAGTCGATAGAGTGGCGGTGTTGCTCGCAAGTGACTCGGCGGTTCGTGGCCGAGTCTATGAGAGCAACTCGTGACTCGGCTTTTGTCGGGTGCGGAAATTGTGACAGAATGTGGCCGTGTCGGTTGGCCGACTCGGCCCGTGTTGGTATGTTTCCACATTCACCGAATTGAACCAGTGAGTGGTAAATGCCCGTTACCGAATTGAATCCTCTCCTCCGATCATACGACGATAGATCACTTCTGGGTTTGTCTTGGACGGTGGCGGTCCACCCCTCTTTCGACATTGCTAAACAAAAAAAAAAAAATGACAGAAAAATTGTACTCCTAATGTTTTTTTTAGCAATGAATTGTGTTTATGCCAAAGTGTGATACGATTAAGGTTTGTTTCATGGCAATAATTAAATAGTGTGTTCAAAGGTTGGATTATCGGCATTGTATAGTCCGTCGAGTGATGACATTTTTTGTGCGACAAAATATCAAATATCTGGATTTTCTATATCTGGATTTTATTTTTTATTTTTTGTCTGATCTATTTCGTAAAGACCCCGTACAATTATCAATAGGGGTTTCAGAATTTAGCTCAGCGGTGATGGAAAATATATGCAAGTATTTAATTAGACAAAACTATGTCAAGACAATAAAAAATCTTACCTAACAATATGCTTCATCTATTTATAATGCGCCAACCATCTTTTAAACTATTTTTTGAATAACAAGCAGAATAATTTTTTATATGTGGTCTCTTGGTGGTCTGTATTTCATGACCATCTCCTTGATTCTTTGTTTTGTTTTGGTTCTGAGTTTATTTTATGATATTGAATTATGTAATATCTACTTCTACCCTCAAAATTTTAAGTAAACTTTCATATATATTCACTTGACATTAGCTATCCAGTGCCAACAAAACCGAAGACTCTTAAATTTTAGGACTCGGCTTCTATCTAATCTGGGTTTCGATTATAGGAACCAGCCGCATCTCGGCCATCTTTCTCAGAAATCAATGGTCTAAGTTTGTAAAAGATGCTTAACGATACTTTTTTTAAGCTGGAATTTTTTTATACGCTTTGCCGCTAGAGCCGCCCTCTGATTGCCAGCGATGACAAGGGGACTCTTGAGCAAAGATTCATTTTTCAAGTCTTTATGCTAGGAGTATTAGATAGCACTTGTTACCTGTATGAACTTGCAAGCTAGTGCATTGGTTGGGACTTGGTTAGATTTAAAGGAGGGTTAAGAGTTCAACTCTTGTCCACCGTTAACTCTCTAAGATATATTGTGTGAATTTCTTGATTTAAAAGATAGCAATTGTAAATCGAGTTTCAACTCTATTGTCTTGTTGTGTGGTAATTTGTTGGATACACCTTAGGAAGTTTGTGAGATCTTTTTATCTCTTGGTAAACCCATTTGTATAGTCATTTGAAAAGGAATTCGAGTTACCTCACTACACAGTGCTGCGCACTTCCGAGCCGTTAGATCGTACATCCAACGACTCGGAAATGTGCAGCATGGTGCTATGCACATCACTGTACAGCACCATCCCCAAACCTCTGTTGATAACGTGCCCCTACTTTGGGGGAAACACACAAATTGCTTGTGTCTCATTTTGCTTGTGTTTGCGCATTTTACTTCTTGTATAAAGTATATAAACAAGTGTATCTTTTCTCGAAAATTCCAGGCTGTTTGTCAAGATAGTTACTCCATTCGTCCCTCAAAAGACCTTCATTTTCACCTTTTGCACTTTTAAAGAATCATCTATGTTTTCTAATTGAAAAATTCTAAAAATAATAGTAGATGTGTGAATGTGTAATAAAGAGTGTAAAAAATAAACAAAAATACATATTTTTCTTGTCTTCTAGTGTGCTTATCGTTATTCCAGTGGGCCGACAATAGCAAGACCGTTTCTAATTTAGTATAACATTACCATGATTTAGAGACATTATTCAATAAAATCGAGTGAGATATATATTAAACATGATCTATATTGCATGTAAAACTATTCCAAATTTAAAAAAAAGGTGGATAATTTAATGCAATATGTGATCAGTAGAAATGAAAATTCTTTATGGGGGGATTAAGGGAGCATATACTCCACGCTAACTGTTAGTACTAGATAAGTACATAGAGCCGGATCAAAAAAAGTACATAGAGTAAGAAATCAAAGCCCCCAAGAGGACCACCTTAGACACCTCCAATAAGGGTAAAAACCGAAGCCCCCAACTGTTTTTTGCACAACATACAAGCGGACCTTTAGGTCCCCAAAATGTCAAAGCAGATTTTGTAAGTATGCTATATCTTTGAGCAAGAAATCAAGGCTGAAGTACCAAAAAAAACACCACCTCGCAAGGCTTTCAACCAGAACCCTACTCTCTGTACTACGACTACCATTCAGATTTAGAACAAAGTGAATAAGGCACAACCACACACTTATAGATTTACCGAACCAAACTAAGCCTTTTTTCTCATACAATTGGTGTCGGCTGCATGAATTAGAAAAGCCTTGTTTCTCATACAATTAGTGTCGGCTGCATGAATTCTACTTCGCCATTCCATTCTCAAAAGGGGTAGGAGTTCAATTCCGACACGTAAAGAGAGTAACTATTTTTTTTTTCTCAACACCTGAATGTTGAAATTGGCACTGCAGACAAGGAAAACAAGTATATACACCACTGCATCTCAAATAAAAACTAAAAGAACAACTCTTGTATTTATATAGATAAGACAATAAACTAATAAATCCGCAACAGATAAATCAAAGCTGTGTACATATATCTATAACCAGTTGAAAGGTCAAAAAGTTTCAAGCCAGCAACTACAGAATGAAAGCAGTTTACCATCACTCCTGAAACACCAAAAATTAAATGCTACTAAAACTATTTATTAAATAATTCTTGGGCAATTTTGGTGGATACTGACTTCTATACTCCGATCCACCATCTTTTGTCGGGATGTTGTTTATTATAGTTTTCGGGGTAACGAAAAATTATAAATAATAAACAACCTCCTAGCAAAATATGGCGGATCAGAGTATAAGAGTAAATATCCACCAAATAGCCCAAGATTTTTTAACCCACAAACTGGTAAGCCTCCCTATCAAGCAGCATTGCCGGTGTAGAAGTAGGTCCCAATTCTGCAACTCACTGATAGGATCAGAACCCAGACAAAAAGCATGTACAACCAGCACCGCGGCACCCCTGTCCCAGCCTTGGTAGGATTCGGATCATCTGGTGACAGGCCAAAAGAAAGGACAATATTGACATCGGAATTCTTCCCAAACGACCAGCATGCCCTGTTGCCATTAGCGGTCATGTTGCTTATTTGGATCATACCAGCGGTAATCTGGGTTGGACTAGAAGAATGAGCTGCAGAACTCAACAGAAGAGCTGCTTCTTTCGTCGGGAACTCTGAAGCAAATGCAGGAGGAGCAGGGATGCTGCCTAACTTGCGGTTCACTTGCTTGGTTAATGGATGCAGATTACCTGCATCAATGGACGATATGGTGAGTACCACTACATAACTATAACCCCTATGAGAATGAAATCATTGAAAACCAACTGAATACGAAAGTTAAGAGTCATACCATTGAACCAATCACAAGATAATGATACAATACCGAAATGCTACTTGGTTAGGTAGCATTTCGGTTTAATACTAGTCACCATATAATACTTAAAACAACTTTTCTGAACTTAATTTAGAAACTCCTTTTTCAAGAAAAATAATGTTCCCCACAGTTCTGAGGTACGACACCAGTACTCAACATCACTAACTTAAACTTTATGTAACTTCGGGTTAATGATTTGATACGATTGGAAGGTACTCAAAAATCTAGGTGAATAGAGACTAGAAAAGATGTAGACAAAAATTATGTGCAAATGCCAAGGGAAAAGAATCTAAAGTCGGAAATTGTCATGTGTCAAACTAGAACAGAGTTTTTCTCTTTACCGGATCCAAGCTTTTCGAGCTCCTGCTCTGACGACGATGCAGCATCATTTTCAAGTCCTTGCCACAGCTGTTGGCTTCCCATACTCTCTTGTTGGGCTCCTCCATTAAGATGCTGACATAAAAGAGTAAATAAACTCAAGTTTAGACAGTTAACATCACAGCCAAAAGGGACAATTTCGGCAGAATGAAGTTTTAGATTACCTCCTGGGTGAGGCATGATTGATCGGAAAAGGGGTTCTCACTTCCCATCATGTCCAAAGTATCAAAGGGCATGTACTGTGAGTTGCCATTTTCTGCATCATAGAAAGTAAGGTACTCTTCAACCATGTCCAAATAAGAAGGATCCCCCAAAATGGTGTTTGAAAGGTCACCAGTTTCCAGATATTCCCCTTTATCCAATTGATTGTTGGTAACATCAAAAAACGGTTCATCAAGCAAATAATCTGGATCCACAGCATTCAAGTAATCTGGATCCACAGCATTCGCACCATTGCTTGATTCACCAACATATTCTTGTTTTACTGGAGCTGCATCCACGTAATTTTGCCCTGGGAAATCGAGTAACTTCTTGTCCTCAGGCTGGTCTGGAGCATAGTAACTTTCACCCATAGACAACAAAAGCTTTTGAGCATCGTCAATGAAATCCAGCGGGTCCGGGACATTGGTGCTGCTATCCCCATAGTAGAAGAAAGGAACGGGAACATTTCCTGATGGAATGTCTGTACCAAGAATCTGAGAGAGAGAGAGAGAGAGAGAGAGATTTTATAAACCATGGAGAATCGTACTAGGAACTGTAACAAGTAACAACAACAACAACAAAGATAAAGAACGCACACTCGTCCAGCAAAGATACCTACGTATTTATCTATAAAGAAACAAAACTTCTCTCTCCCTATATCGTCCATGGATATATCACCAATATCGAAAAAATTAACTGAAAGCAGTGATTCGTTACATCAGACAAAGGCATTCCAAAAAGGTAAACAAAAAGAATATTCACAAGCTTCCTCTTTTTTCGACGTTGCAACAACATTTTTAACCAGATAATTGCAACTTTGAATTCACAGTTTGAAGTTCTTATGATACAAAGTTTTTCCTATTCCCAAACTAGCTGTCAACCTACAACTTCTGAACATAGAAATTCTACAGCTATTCTACTGCAACGGTGCAAGTCGTGTGATGCTACAAATATTCTTTCCTTTATCTTAGAAATTTTCTGCAATTGTCAAATAGCAACGAGACTTGTCGGAACGATCATGACTAACTGAAGAAGTTAAAGACCATCTGAAAGCCACAGCACAATGACACCATGAACATGATAGAACTACCTTTCTAAAACTAAGACAATCTAGTGACATGTAAAAGCTTCACAACATTGCTATGACTTCCACTTTTAATTAGTGAGACTTTCAAACTATCTTCTTAATATTAGCACAATTTAATTGCATGTAAGGACTACCATACGAATTATCAAATAGGGCAAAAGACAAATATTCTGCACCCTTAATGGGACACAAATGAGTATCCGCCCAAGCGATATCGGTATCCAATTTACAGCTCCCTTTTGAAAGTCTACATGCTTCATACCGCACTTTATCATTGCTAGCCAACACCTTGGGAAAATCATAATTCCAATGCTTTGGTTGAACCTTATCCAAATAGTATTAAAAAAAAAAAAAAACTTTGGTTGAATGCAAAGTGAACGAGAGTGTAAGATGGGCAGAGAGGAGAGGGTATATATACTCTCAAATATGTCACAAACCTGCTCAATATCATTTGCATCGAGAAAGGAATCATCATCAGCTGCCTCTTCTCCCCTAGCCTCCTCACCAGGGACCACAACTAAGGCATCATTCTCCCACTCCTCCTCAACAAATGGTGCCCCATACTGCTCCCCATTCTTTGGCCCTGAACCACTCTTCTGAAATATTCTGCATAACACAAATGCATCCTTCCCGACCAAAAATAAAAACAAAACAAAGAAACACCGATATGTTAGATCCCAAAACCAAGATCTCACAACAATGTGTTCTCTTCCTTCTTTACAATAACTATGGCTAATTTTGATTACCATATCTTTTATCAAACAATCACATAAACAAAATGAACTATGCCAACAATTTCATTTCTCTTTGCAATTAGAGTTGAAACCATGATTAAATGGCAGATACAATTTATTCCATTTTAAAAAAGTGGAAAATTTATCTCTGTGGACAAACACATACAATTCTCACCTGAAAAATCCCAGATTTCTCCAGCGTCTCATCAACAAGTCGGTACTCGTGCATTACCCAATTAGTCCTCTCGCCTCGTGGAGCCCGGCCGTTGTGATAAACGAGAGTTTTCTTCATTCCAACCGTCCGCGTCCTATGGAGGACTGCTCGGTCCTTCCCCGTTGTCTTCCAGTAACCTCTTTCTGTAGCCCTATTTGTTCTCGACCCATTCCCGTACTTCTTATCTAGTACACTGAAAAAGTACCACTCCAAGTCCCTGGTCTTCAGCCTTGACTTACCTAAAACCCCCAAATCCACCAATTCAATCATCACCAAATACAAAAACATGGTAACACATTTGCACTTCTTCTACATTGATTAAGTACCCCTCCGAGTCCCTGCTCTTCAGCCACTACTTACATAAAACCCGGAAATTCACCATTTTAACCCTTA
>CM033799.1:5802140-5817539 GCA_019656835.1 Rhododendron ovatum | reverse complement strand
AAAAACCTACATAAACACGCACACTCACATTTACGCATCTACTACATTGATCTAAGTACCACTCCAAAGTCCCTGCTCTCCAGCCTCAGTTTACCAAAAAACCCCAGGGCCAGCCCTAACTTTTGAGGGGCCCGAGGCAAACCTAAAAAAATGGAGACCTTCACACATTTCACGAGCAAAATAACACAACGGCAAGTCAAATTGAAAAAGCAAAACGACTGGTATTCAAAAAGATAAAAGTTCCGAAATCATGCATCATCACAAATACTCGGAACAATCACTCTTTTCACACTTTTAACAATTTAAGCAACGCTCACAGTCATATAAGCTCCTTCCGTTCCTTTATAGCAACATTTATCAGCGTGTTTTCTTTTTAAATTAAATTGTAGACATCTACATTTATGAATAATACACAATCTCCTTTTTTTAACTATAACTTAAGTGTCCGGGCAAGCTTACGCGCACCTCTACCAATCGTGGGCCCAATCCCACTGCCCAATTGAGGGGAATGGAGCCCATTTAAAGCCGAAGCAAAGCTCTTTATGAATACTAAACAATTTCTTGGGGCCTCTGCTTAGGGCCGGTACAGTAAAACCCCAAAATTCACCATGTTAACGCTTGAGAAACTAAACAAATATGCACAAACAAGCCCCATAATCCGACAAAGAATTCCGTCGAATGAAGAACAACTTTACAGATACGGTCAAACATACAATATACATATGCGCACACACGTATAGAGAGAGATAGAGGGGGGGAAGACCTGGAAGGTCCCACGGCTCGGTCTTGTAGACGTCGACGTCGGATATGGCGTCGAAGCGGAAGGGCTTTCCACAGACCTTGCGCTTAAGGTAGTAACTCACCAGTTCTTCATCGGTCGGGTGGAACCGAAACCCCGGAGCGAGCGAACCCGACGTTTCCGATCGATCCAACTCCATTTACGATCCACACGGGGGTGTAAGAATTGGAATTTTGTGAAAAGAGAGGGAGAGAGAGAATTTCTAGAGAGAGAAAGAAGAGAAATAGTCTAGGGTTTTAGTGGACCTGGTCGAACAAAGGGAATGCCGTTGGCCTGACAAAAAAACAGTCGTTGAAGCTTTGAGGACTATTATACGGGTATTTATACTGAGATGTTTCCGGGAAGGAAGGGTGGGGGACGTGCGGATTACCCGCGGGTGAATTTAATTCGTCACCGAGTACAGGTGGCGGGACCACGAGTCGTGGGGTGGGGTCCGGTCGAGTTGTTCTACCCAGCACAAACACTCACAAAGCATGTAGAACCCACACATGGCGGGACTATGACCTGTGGGATGAGTTCGTCACAAGGCTGCCCAATTGACGGTTTTGAGCGGTTCGGTTAAGTTTTGAAATTGATCGCTATATCTGCACTTGTTCGTGAGTGTTGTCCGGTTTCCGTCTGTTTGTTGAGATTTAAGTGGTTCATATTATAAATTGTCCAAACTATCCAAATCGAACCAAACCCGATCTTCCAAAATTCATATGTTAGGATCAGTATTCATCCATATCTCGGGTGGATTTGCAGGTGGTTTGGTTTAGGCGATTTAAATAGTTCGGTTGACCCACTGGGCACTCCTTCACTGTGTAGTAAGTTTGTCTAGTTATCGGAAAGGATATAAGCATAAATATTCGTTTACATACAGTAAGTACATATTATTTTGGGGCCTGTTTTGAATTTTCAGAAAAATGATCGGAATGCTCATTTTGTTCAAAATGTTTATGTTTTGGATTCCTATAAAAAAACGAGATAAATCGAATATCGGTAAATGCGTTCACGAAACATCCAACTTTGTCTCATAATTCAGACTTGAACTCTGCAGCAAACGTAGATGTTCCGTAAATGCTCTTACCGATATCCAATGTAGCTCATTTTTTACAATTGGCATAAACAAAATATTTTGAACAAAATGAACGGTTCCGATTATTATTTTTAAACCCAAAATAGGTCTCAAATCAATCTGTATGTACGTGCTTATCTGTACCAATAGTAGATAAATCTTGTATGGAAATAATAACAGTTGTGGACTGTGACGGTTAAGAGTGCTACTACGTGGCCCAACTCGGGTGGGTTACGTCAGCTTTGATCTGGGTGGGGCTGTGACGCATGTGCTTCCGTCAAAAATCCAAGAAAATGAGTTGGATATTACTCTAAGTTTTTTATTTCTTTATTATTTTTTCTCTTTCACTTTCTTAGTGGATTATTTTAAGGTTTTCCAATTATCTTTGATAAAATAAAAACGGCACGACCATTTCCTCAGTCAGTCAGTCACCTTTCTTTTCAGGATAAAGAAAATAAAAGTCGCCTATCTTTCTTTCTTTTAAAAAAATTGGTACATAATTCTTCATTTTTTCTGAAATATTTTTATTCCGTTTATTCAATTTTTAGTGTTTTCAAATATACTTGTCAACTTTTATTTTTGGCTGAATAATTATGTTGTACTACTCCCTGATTTTTGTTGACTCATTTTGTACTACAATGGATAACGTTATTAAAAATGTACGTCTAGTGTGGGACCCATGATATGTTCGAGAAGGCCAAAAAAAGTGAAAAAACATTAATTTGAGGTAATTGTTTGGTATTGGATTAATATCGTGAGTTTCACGAAAGTTAAACTGAAGTCATTTACGTTCTATCGTAAATGTTGTGGACCAATCTTTCAAAAAGAACTTTGATTCTATAAAAGCAAATTGACAAAAATCAATGTTGGATATTGTACTAAATGTAACGCGTCTAAGAATAAATAAATTACGGAAAGAAATCCAAATTTCTAAGTGTTAGGAAACGAACCTTTGAAAAAGTGGCATTATGTTTATGTAGTGGGTCTCACTTGTACGAAGTTAAATTTTTTTTGTCGATTATCGAATAAGTGTTGTGGGTCTCTCATCATTAAATATAGCGTGACTCAAAAGAAAAACAAGGCTAAAAATGAAGATACTGAAAAACAATTCAAATTTATACGCGGGAGTAGACAAATCTTTGAAATTTCAAAAACAACTTTGATTCTTTAAAGAAACTGAACAAAAATTAACGTTGGATATTGTACTGAATGTAACACGTCTAAGAATAAATAAATAACGGAAAGAAATCCAAATTTCTAAGTGTAAGTAAACGAGCCTTTGAAATAATGGCATTATGTAGTGGGTCTCACCTGTACGAAGTTAATTTTTTTTGTCGATTATCGAATAAGTGTTGTGGGTGTCTCATCATTAAATATAGTGTTAAAATTTCTACCCGAGAGCAAATAAATCTTTGAAAGACCTGTACTACATGTAGGTCTCACCCGTACGAAGTTAATTTTTTTTGTCAATTATCGAAAAAGTATTGTGGGCCTCTCATCATTAAGTATAGCGTGCCCCAAAAGAAAGACGAAGGCTAAAAATTAAAATACTGAAAACAATTCAAATTTCGGGGCGGTTCCGGGGACACCCAAAAAAACACATAAAAAAACACCTCATAGTTCCCAATCAAATTTTAATGATCCAAGCCGCTCAATGTGATCAGAACGTGATTTTAAGGATACCCGCAAGAAATCAGCAAAAAAAATGATCAGGAAGGGCTTGATCCAAACAGTTTCGAACAGTTTTTTATTGAACGGTTCAAATAAAAATTGCTCAAATCAAGCCTTTTCCGGTCATTTTTTTTGCTAATTTCTCGCGGGCACTCTTAAAATCATATTCTGCATATATTGAACGGTTCGGATCATAAAAATTTAATCGGGAACTATGAGATTGAGATTTGGGGTGTTTTTTTAGGTGTCCATTGAACCGTTCCGTTCAAATTTATATGCGGGAGCAGACATATCTTTGAAATTTCAAAAACAACTTTGATTCTATAAAGAAAATCAACAAAATTCAATGTTGGATATTGTACTAAATGTAACGCGTCTAAGAATGAATAAATAACGGAATGAAATCCAAATTTCTAAGTGTAAGTAAACAAGCCTTTGAAATAATGGCATTATGTAGTGGGTCTCACCTGTACAAAGTTAATTTTTTTTGTCGATTATCGAATAAGTGTTGTGGGTGTCTCATCATTAAATATAGTGTTCAAATTTCTACACGGGAGCAAATAAATCTGTGAAAGACCTGTACTGCATGTAGGTCTCACCTGTACGAAGTTAATTTTTTTTGTCGATTATCGAATAAGTGTTGTGGGTCTCTCATCATTAAGTGTAACGTGCCCCAAAAGAAAGACGAAGGCTAGAAATGGAAATACTGAAAAGCAATTCAAATTTCTCCGCTGGAGCAGATAAATCTTTGAAAGGACCTACACCTGTACGAAGTTAATTTTTTTTGTCGATTATCGAATAAGTGTTGTGGGTCTCTCATCATTAAATATAGCGTGCCCCAAAAGAAAGACGAAGGCTAAAAATGGAAATACTGAAAAGCAATTCAAATTTCTACGCGTGAGTAGATAAATCTTTGAAAGAATTGTACTGCTTGTAGGTCTCACTTGTACGAAGTTTTTTTTTTTTGTCGTTTATCGAATTAGTATTGTGGGTCTATCAACATTAAATATTGGGTGTCCCCAAAGAAAAACAAGGGCAAAAAAGGAATTATAGTTAACGCGACAATAGTTTGTAAGCACGTATGATTAAAAATATAGGAATTATAAAAGGGTGATAAAAGATTCATGTGAGTTTGCATTGGCTACGTTTCGTTAAGGTTTTTATTTTTTAAGTACTTGTTATATCTCGCTTTACGATTTGAAAAATAAGTACCCTTAGTTGTTGGTCCAACAAAAGACGAATTAATTCTGGTTGAATATCAGATTTCATATTGTGTGTTTTAGACAAAGTTTCATATCGCATAATATTGTGGTATTGTTAACATTTTTGCCACAACATATAACCGTACCACAAAATAATAAGTGCAAGAAAAATTCTCTCGTGCCATCGTGAGCAATACAAAGTTTGGCTTAATTAGCACCCCTACGCGGCACGCACATCAAAGTGTAAGAGAGCTTAGAATTTTGTAACCGTATTCGGTCAGTTTAATATGTAGGTACAATTTGATCATTTTACGCGCAAAGCTATTTTGATTACTTTGTATCCCCATTCTCTTGAACTTAACTTAAATTTAATTTAAATTTGAAAGTTTTGTTCTTATTTGAATTTTTTTCGCATTTTTTAGTTTTGCGTTAAACTTTTGTGGGTAATTGATTTGTCTTGAGGAGAGGAATCGGAAAAGTAAAATTTTGGCACTTTTATCAAAATATTTTGAGAAATAACCATTTTTTAGCAAAAAAAATGACATTTTCACGCAATTATATGTAATCATCTTGAATTCAAAAAAAAAAAAAAAAGTTAGGTCAAAACTGTGTCATGGATATACTATTAGCTTTTGGACTCGAATCCAACCCGCCCAAATAAAACTCATTCACTCTCGACCCCATCCAACCCACCACTAACTGTGAACAGTGTCAACCCGTGACCCCATCCGACCCACCATATCTAACCGTGAACAGTATCAACCCGCCCAAACCGATCAACCCTACTCTACCAGTCAGTTATATACAGGAATTAAAAGACCTAACACAACAGTACTATTGTAAGAACTACTTCCTACTTCCAGCAGAAAACTGAAGGTCTTCTTGGACAACCTAGAAGAGATAAAACGAAGTCAAACAGTCGAGGACAAGAATCAAGACACGAAAAAATATCATTTTATTCGAAATAGAATAGGTTTAACAGACATCATCGCGATGGCTATTGGTACAGCCATTCAGATTCATGTTACAACAGACAACTACTACAAAACTAGTATACATTGAGTGCTGCAAATGGCTAGACTATTGGGTTTTCCTTATTCAGATGATCGATACAGCTCCGAAGACAGTTAGGAACTCAAACCAACCCCCCCAGAAACTGAATTACATAGGTGCCGGAAATAGCTACACTTCTCAGCCAACCCTTCTCAATTCGCAGTTTTCCTTGTCAAGAATGTCCATACGCGATTGAAGAACGTTGATCATTGCCTGGGCTCTCATCACTTCAATCTTCAAAGTCTCCCTCTCCATGCAAACGTTGAGGATTTCATTTTCCAAATTGCTGATAAATTTCAAGTAGCCGGGCGGAACGGACTTCTCAAGGTTGGAAGCGTCAAATGAATGGAAGTTACTTGTGTGATTTTCCTTGGGGTCAAGAGGCTCTAACAATGGGAATTCCAAAAAAGCAGAGGAAAAATTCGTTGAAGTGGTCATTGTTGTAGATATGCGAAGATCATGTGTTGTTGTAGTTGAATCTTCCGAACCATTTGCACGGCTGGTGTTGGGATCATCATTCTTTGATCTTTTATTATGGACTAACGAGATAGGTTCAGTATCAGATGTACCTTGTTGAGGGCAATCATCGGACCTTTCCCTTTTGCAAACAAATGGAATGTTTTCAGAAATATATGGAACCTCAACTAGACGCAGAGGGGCCTTGTCGATGGCATGAACATCCTGCGCAAAATTAGCCAATTTTATAGACCTTCTACATGTTTATTTTCATTAATCACAGCACGCAAGAGCAAGAGCAAAAACATGAGCATGAGCAGATGTTTGCTGTTAGAATCCCTCTCGAAATACACATATTTTTCAACAAATATCCAAATTTGAATTTTTTTACAACCTATGCATTATCATAATGCAAGTGCAGGTACTTAATCACAATGTGGCCTCTAACCAGTTCAGAAAAGCAAGTATTGCCACTGGATCATGAAGTAAAATCCCAGAGGAGGCCATTGTTCCAAAAGGAATCCCCATAGAGAGAACAAAGAAAACTCTACTTGCGAAAATTCTGAAACATTGGGAAAGCCTATCAAAAAACACATTAACTGAAAAAACACATTAACTGTGCCAAAGAGATGTTGCAAGTATTAGTCTTACACAAAACTAGTCTCTATTCCTCAAGCCTGAGCAGTGTTTGACAGTACATTAATTTTGTCTTTGGAGCTTGGATTTGTGGAGGGAAAAGCAAGGTATTCGATTTACCTGGTGACAAAGGAAAAATACCGCCCACATCTTTTCATATATCACGTGTTTCTTTGAATAATACCTGATTTTGTACCCTAATACTATCCTTTCTTTTTCCCCGCAGAGTTCTGTCTTCTCTCCTGGAGATGGCCGAATGCAGATTCTTTTCCTAACTTAACCCAGTCCCATAGCGCAAATTCACAAACAGTCCAATAAACATGTCATTTAGGGGATGAAGTACTTTGAAAATGACAGTGGCATTCCGAATTGTCTCAAGATGATTCAGCCACACTTCCTAGGTTTTTTTGGCACCGTAGACATCTTTTTCTGCAGACCTTGTTTGGCTTCATGTGCCACAATCATGAAAGCCCTCCACTTTTGGTCCTTGTTATTTGGTCCACTATGCCATATCCTAATGTCCTTAGGAAAAATGTAATTTTACCATAGAAAAATTCCACTTTAGTTTGTGAAGTTGCAACGTGGAAGATCATAACTCTGGACTTGTTTGAAGTGAATTATGGATGGGGATGGACAGCATAACCAAATGTATCATTATCCCAGATCTTAGTCAGGGCCGGCCCAAGGAATTTGGATGCCCAAAGCTAAATTATGGGGTGGTGCCCTACGTATTTTTAGAATTAAACAACAATGATAGAAATGTTTCTTTATATTACTACCTTAGACTTTATAATGCATGTTAATTGCTTTGTCACCAACGGCCAAAGTGGATGGCTTGAATTCTACTTGACTTGGTTTCGAAACTTGGTAGTTACAATAGCATTATTTTTGGGGAAAAAACTTTTCAAAAGAAAAAGCTGCTCAAAAGACTTGAACTCGGACACTCCAAATGAAGTAAGATCAACTTACCACTGAGCTAGCAAAGACATTTGTGTTATAAAATGAACAAATATAATACACACACACACACTAATTTACAAATAATATTGGAGTGCCCCTAAAATTTGAAATTTTTTGGATGCCCGAGGCCCAGACCTCTTGGGCCTGGGCCGGCCCTGATCTTAGTAATTTATTATACATCCAACAACTAAAGCCGATCACCAAAACCACATCAAATCACTTCATCTCATAAATAGGAATCAACCACCGCATTTCCACTTTGGAACCTATCACTACTCTCCAGATTCACCAAAACACCCTCCACTAACTTTCCCTTACTAAATTATTCACACTACCACCTCTCACCACCATTAGTCCATTAAAAAAAAATCCGATCTCAAAGTAAATTTCACCAACTGAACCAGTGTGGTTAACACACATGTAGATGTAACAGTCATACATATGAAATCGGCAAATCCATGCCCAACATGGAACTTCAACTAAACAAGGCCAAGTTTTAGCTGAAACCTACTGTCAAACCTAATAATTATGAGTTCATGATTACCAGCGTAAAGAACAATTACGTACAAGCTCCAATTTAAAGAGATCCAGATGCAGGATAAGAAGGTTGCAAAGATTGAAAAAAAAACAAAAACAAAAGAGAAGATTAAGAAAGTAGAAGAAAGCATCTGAGGAGGACCCCTAGCTCTCCTTAAGCCCCATACTTCAAGAGTCAATTATACGTTTCACCACAAATCATAAGGTTTTGCCAATCCATTATCTATTAATCAACATCTCGAACTCATCCATCCCTCTAATTCCCATGACAACAGCCTCTCCACTCATTATGAAAAGATATCTGAAACAAAGAGAGTCCGTTGGCTATACTCTTGACAATTAGTGTTCACCATTGTATTCTATTGCACTTCTCCAACAATCGCAAACCAATAGGAAAAATAACTGAATTATGCACAGCAGCACCCAATTTGATTTTGTTGCAATCACGGGGAGTTAGGTGAGTACAAACCTGCTCAAGCTCATTTCTTTCAACTTCTGCATCATCATCATTTAGCATCTCATCCCCAGCCTCTTCTCCTGGAACCACCAATGAGGCATTGTTATCCCATTCCTCCTCAATGAATGGGGCATATCGGTCCCCATTTGGTGGTCCTAACCCACTTTTTTGAAAAATTCTGCACAGCATGAATGAATCCTTCCCTCGCAAAACAAGAAAGTCGAGATATTCATTTGCAATTCAAAATTCCTTAATAAAACAGATGTCGAGTGAAAAACATGCTCTCATTTACACCTATCTAGTGTGTACTAAAACAATCCGCACCTGTGCCACTCCAGATTTCTCTAGGTCTTCATCAACAAGCCTGTACTCATGCATGACCCAATTAGTCCGATTTCCTTTTGGAGCTCGACCACTATGAAACACGAGTGTTTTTTTCATACCAATTGTCTGACCTTTATGACGCACAAAACGATCCTTTCCAGTGGCCTTCCAATACCCTCTTCCAGTTGCCCGATTCAACCGAGCTCCATTACCATACTTTCTATCTACTGGGCTGAAAAAGTACCACTCCAAGTCTCGGCTCTGGAGCCTTGAATGTCCTAAAGCCCAACATTACAATCATCAATGGAACATACTGAGTGAGAGAGAGAGCTAACCAAAAAAATGTTTACCCAAATTACGCAAGAGACGTACATCTCATATGTATGTGGATGTTTGTATTAAGATAGAGCTTCCAACAACCAATATAAAAATCACAACAAAATGGATCTGTAAGAGCACAATGCAGGGATAAACAAGAAAATGAACAGCCATTTCAAAGCGAGAAACGAAATTTGGAACATCTAGATTGTTCAAGGCTTCAAGAACAATACCTTTCTTTTTTTGCTGGGTAAGCTTATACACGTTCAACTTTCTCTGTGACTTTTTGTATCTACTTTCTACTTTTCTTTCACAGTGGTACACTGTTTAGGGTCCTCCAATATCATTGCTCTCCTCTCCAATGCACATAAAGGGCCTTATGGATTGGTCGGAATCGGATTGAACTACAAATGTCATGTGATCACATTTCTAGCATAGTCTACACTATGGTGCAGTAATTACTATTGGGGTGTGAAGCTCGTTTGGAAAATGTTGAATATAATCTATATTCAAATCAATTATATTCAACATAAAATATTCCTTCCGGATGCCTGTATGAGGGGTCGAAGGGCAAAGCTACTAGAAATTCCTTCCGGGCGGGATTGAAGGCTGTCCGAGTGGACACGGCTTAACTGAATCGTGTTTATATCCCTAAGTCGATTTTTAGGGTTAGAACATCATACTGTGACTAAGAGGCTGTTGTATCTTGCGAGATAGAACTAGTGGGTGTACTCCATTTGATTCAATAGTGAACTGGTGTGGCTCCCGAGGTGTAGGCATGTTGCCGAACCTCGTATATTTTCGTGTTCTGCTTTTTTTTCTAGCTCTCAATTTCTCTTGTGTGGTTCTGTGATTCATAGCATTCCAAGATTACGTTGTGTGTGTTGGTTTGAAATAGTCGTTCAGAGCCGTGGTTGTAGAGAGACGTTCAATAGTTTAAATCATGTTCGAGCGAACTAGGATTTTAGTGGGAGCTATGAGTTTACAAGAAGGAAAATCGAAGCTCAATAAAATCGAGCGTTCAAATTTTGCTTTCCAGAAGACACAGATAGACTATATGTATCAGAAAGATCTTTACTGGCCGTTGCTAGGAAGAGAAAAAGGGAAGAAACTGGGCGAATACTATAGAGGATTGGAATATACTTGAACAAAAGGCCACGAGACTCAGTTGCCTGTCACTCAGAAAATCAGTCACTTGCAACATACTGAAGGAGAAGACAACGTTCGATCTCATGGTTGCTCGTGCAGAGATGTATGAGCAGCCTTTCACAACGAACAAGGTAAATCTTATGAAAAAGTTTTTCAATCTAAATATGTGAGAAGAATGTTCGCTTATGATACATTTCACTGAATCAACACAATAGTAGATCAACTCGTATTTCTTGGTCATAATTTATTGACTGAGGAAGTTAGGAGAAAATCGCAAGATGTGGCTTCAGGTTCATCCCTAAGTTTGGATCAGAGAGGCAGAAGCCAGGCAAGGGGTGGTCAGAATGAGGGCAAGAATCGCTCGAAGTCGTGCGGTAAGGGGAACAAATCAGTAGTCACAATCGAAAGTACGAGCAATTAAGGGTGAATGCTGGTACTGTGGTTAAACAGGTCACATGCAAGCAGGAGGCTCACATTGCGCATGATGTGCTTATTCTTAGGGAAAGTATACTAGGATGATGATGAGCTTTGTAGTGTCGTGGGCAGAGGCGATGTGTAGATTGAGACACATGGGTACAAGTGGTGTTTGAATGATGTCCAACACGTCCCGCAGCTAAAGAGGAATTTTGTTTCAGTTGGGCAACTGATGGCAGCAGGTTATACTTCAACATTGACAAGAGACGTGGAAGATCTCTAACGGTACTATGGTGGTTGTTGCAGTAAGGAAAATGGTACTCTTTACTTGACTAACATGGGATCTCTCACTATTGCGGATGGCAAGGTGACTTCAGTTTTGTGTCACAACAGGTAGGAACTAGGAACACATGAGCGAAAAGGGGATGAAGGTCACGCAGTCACAGGAAAAGCTACAAGGAGGTCAGTGCTGATAACGACAGGTGCAAGGATTGTCTCTTCAACAAGTAGAAACAGGTCAGTTTTCAAAAAGATGAACTGGTGTGGCTCCCGAGGTGCAAGGCACTTTGTTGAACCTCATACATCGATCTGTGTAGTTTGCTTTCTGCTCTTGCTTTCAATTTCTCAGTGTGGTTGTGTAATTCATACCATTCCAACACACAACATGAAACACAACACAAAAAAGGGGAATCTAAAATGTCATGTGACTTGTGAGTGAGCAATTGACAAGGAATGAAAGATCACTCATCCTATGTGATTTTCGACTCCTAATTACTAATATTCTACCAATCACATGCAGCCAAAACGCATAAAATCAGGCAAATTATCACCCAAAAATAACCCAAACGAAGACAAAAGAAACGCAAAATTGAACACTTACTAACAGTCAATTTCCACTCATACCCGTAAAGCGGAAAAATGAAAACTTGAAAGAGGAATTCAAAGAAAGTTTCCAGTTAGAGAGAGAGAGAGAGAGAGAGAGAGAGAGAGAGAGAGAGAGAGAGAGAGAGAGAGAGAGACCTGCGAGCTCCCAGGGCTCAGATTTGTAGACGTCGATTTCGGTTACGGCTTCGAATCGGAAAGGCTTAGCACAGGCCTTGCGCTTCAAATAGTACTGCACCAATTCCTCATCCGTCGGGTGGAACCTAAACCCAGGTGCCAGCGACGTCGGAGGCGGCGGCGAGGCACGCAGAGGGGCGATTTCCGGCAATTCGTGACCCATCTGAAGCTGACCCAGATGAGATTTCTAACCAATAAGCCTGCAAAAGATAAGAGATTCAAACAGTCGAAGACAAGGACGGAAGATAAGGTCAGAATTGGTGGGAAAGCGAAGAAATTAATAACCTAATCAGTTGCCCGTGGGTGAAGAAACCTTGAAGCTTGCTTGTCACGGAAATCGACTCTTTTCCTTTGGAAAAAGAGTTTGGTATTTGAATTGATTTGGTTTTGTTTATGTTTTCCATTTCTGTTGGTTGTGTTGTCGTGTTTGAACTTTGAACATGTGGTGGCACTGTTTTTGGAGTGGTGGAGCCTTCACGTTTACGTGTGCCGATAAATTTTTCTTTCATTGATTGCTTTATGAAGAAGCCTCTTTCAGGTTTCTTGTCCTCGTGGTTAACGATAAACAACTTATTGTACTTCCTAATCGCCAAGTCCCTTGATACGTAGAGCATCCACATTTGACTTTCGTAAGATTTTGTGGGTTATTTATATGACAAAAATTGTTAATACTCGGGATTCAAAAATTATGTGTTAGAGAGTTGTTAGCAAGGGCAGAGGCATGGAAGGGCTATCTTGGATGGTAGCTTAGGTGTACCTTCAAATAAACAAATAAAACAAATTGGAAAAATGACAGCTCAAAATGTGTTTTGATAATTAATATCTATTAAGGAAATGCAGAGAATATTTGTTAATGCTGAAAATATTCTTAACGAGTATTAATTATCAAAACACGTCATTAGCCGTCATTTTTCCAAAGAAATTATATGTAAATTTCAGTCCCAATATTTTTGAACCCAGTTTCTGGGCCCACTCCAGCCTCGCTCCGATGATCGGAATTGTTCAGTGTTCACTTTGTAGAGCTTATCGAGTAGAATAACCATGCAAAAAATCAGCTTAATTGGATATCGTTAAGTGCCTGATCGGAACCTTTTTATCTTGCAAAGAATGAATCCGAAACACTGGATCAAATCCACTGTAACCCATGGACCGAGAGTTATATGGGCTCTGATCAGGCACTTAACGATATCCAATTAAGCTGATTTTTTGCATGGTTATTCTACTCGACGAGCTCTACAAAGTGAACGATTCCGATCATCGAAGCAAGACCGGCGTGGACCCAGAATCAGGCACAGCAGCGTGCTGCTGTCCCCTTGGGGACACCAGCCCCCCATTTTCAATATTTTTAGCCCAACTTATTTTTGTATTCAGCCCAACCCATTAGTAATTTGAGTTTATATTTATTTTGCAAATGCATAAAATTATGAGAATCACTAATTTGCTATTGTCGAGAGCCTTGCAACACAAATCCCTAGACATCTTAAATGCCGTGAACTTAGTTTATGCTACAAAAGCACTCCTTCATACCTTGAGAGAAGATGGTTTTGACCATCTTTTGATGAATGGGAAATTAATTTGCACACAGTACGACATTGATGTACCCGATATGAGTGCTCGTTACAAAACAGCTATGAATCTTACTTGTCAGCAAAAGGATGTCCTCACAATTGAGCATTATTATCGCATTGATATATTCAACGCCGCAATAGATTTTTAGTTGGTGGAGTTGAATAATAGATTCAACGAGGGGTAATGAAACTCCTTATCCTTAGCTCAGCTTTAGAACCTAAGGATGGCTTTAAATCATTTAACCTTGATCATATTTGCACTCTTGCCGAGAAATTCTATCTTGATTCCATCGAGAAATTTTGAGTTAACCCAGGACGGAATAAATTTCTGGTTTCGCCCTTCATTGTTAGGTAAGGAATGAAAAAGTTTTAGACAAAAATGGTCTAAAAGGGTCAAATGAGGATGCTCAGCAATAGCCCGAAGGATTAGTCCAGTTGGTTGGTGGGTTTGCTCTCCTCACAGTTAATCAGGATTGGATCTTGGGGTTAGATCGAAAGAAAGTAATAATTTATTTAGAATTGCCTTTCCCTACCCTCTCTTAAACTTGACGCAAAATTAACAATTGCGAACAAATTTACTCCAATGCAGACAAGGTCAAGGGTTAATCAAGTGGCGGCGTAGATGGATTTGCCTTGCCTTCGAAAAATATTTACTCAGGATTTGAGGCAAATATTGCGTATTAGTATATGGGCCTCAGTCTGCAATAATCAGTTGCAAGTGGGGGGTGTAGGTTTAAGACCTTGGCCCAACTATTGATTATTATGGGGCTATGGCCATCCGTCTTATAATGCATGTATAGGTAGAGTGTTGAATTAGGGAAATTGACGGCCAATGATGTGTTTTGATAATTAATATCCGTCAAGGATATTTTCAGCATTAAAGAATGTTCTTAGCTTGCCCTTGATGGGTATTGATTATCAAAACATGTCATGGGCCGTCATTTTCCCTTTTAAGTTATGATTTCGGATTCTCCACTCTTAATGGAATTACAATACATGACAAATTGTGTTCGCTTTGAGTGTCTAAAACCAATCTTTTTCTCTACACACGATTTCTAATAAATTCTCTCTCCAATTATTACGCTCATTTCTCTCTCTTTTCACTCATTACCCCAAAATCTCTCTAAAAAAAAAAACCAAACAAAACTACAGTTCATACCTAGTATTGTTGGGCGGAGGCCAAGTGTGCCAAGTCTCAGTTGACCTATTGGCTCTTGGGGCGCAATAAGGGGATAAGGAGAAAAAGGTGTACATTCACTAACATCTGCTTGTTTCCGTGAGATGGTAAGGCTTGAAAGTATGCTGCTTGCAAGCAATTGTTGGATGGGGTGTATTTTGGCAGATGCTTAGTGGGGTAAGTCTCAATCGACCCGTTGGCGCTATTGAAAAGGAAACTGGAAAGAAAAACAGGTGCACCTTCAATAATAACACCTCAAGACCAATTGCACATCAGGGTGAGTGTTGGTGCATTTGCTGTGCAGAACCCATCCTAAATTTGTTTGCCACAATAGGTGTGCCAATTAGTTACTAATTAAACTTCCAACAGTTGATGGGGAACAAGATGATGCTGATAAAAAAAAGAAGTGGTGAAAATGACAAACTGCAACGCAATGCACAACAAGTATCAAACTCTGAAAAAACATACTAATCGATAATCGATTCGACACCCAGAAGGACAAAATAATGTTAGGAGTATTTGTTGTGTTCGAGCTACAGTTTGAAATGGATATTATTGCCCA
>CM033799.1:5742439-5802040 GCA_019656835.1 Rhododendron ovatum | reverse complement strand
ACTTTTTTCCAGACCCATGCTCATTCACAAGCTCTTTAGCCATCTAGACAGTAGACAAGATCACCAAACTCCATGCTTTAGCACCAACCAAGCTTTATTTGCGACACTTAATTACATGCTGAAAATTACTAATTTCTAGATCTGTATCATTGCCGGCCAGATCATAATCCTGACACCACAACCATGAAATGTAACTTCAGAAGAGTACTTTTTGTGATAACTAATCTTTGTCAAGTTCCATTCATCAATGTGTTTTCTTGTCTGGGTTTTAGCTGATTTCTCTCTTAATTTTCGGATACGAGCATTAGTACTAATTCTCCCTTTAAATTCTTTCTTAATTTCTGATAAATCAGGGAGTTAGTGTCCACTTTGATAAATTTATGAATGCACTTCCTGCCCCATTTGGGGAAAAAAAAATGCCAACCCCCCTCTAGCTAGGTGACCTGCAATGTAATACTATTAAAGAATCACTCATTTCACAATTATGTGAACAGATTATTTTATTCAAATTAGTGAACTAAAAGATTCAGAGCTCCCATGTTACTGCTCCTTGGTTGGGTTGAGGCCGAGTAAAGAAGTAAAGGATATTAATTGAACTGCTCGTAAGCTAGTCCAAACACTTAAGTTATCAGAAAAAACAGGAAGCTAACGAATATGTAGGAAGGCATCAATTAGGTGTATTGAGTAGGCTGGTGACCAAAAGAGTGGCAGACCTAGCAAAGAAAAGAACAAAATAGCCTAATATGAATATAGTGGTACCCAAGATCATTTAATAGTCGTTGATTTAAAGTTAAGAGAACTGAAACCATCTGGGAGGTGGATTCATGTGGAAAGCAGTTACTACTGGCATTCCAAACTTTTGTCATCAAGAGAGAGAGAGAGAGAGAGAGAGAGAGAGAGAGAGAGAGAGAGAGAGAGAGAGTTTTCTTGTAAGTGAAACAACGAAACCTAAACCACAAAGTTTGGTTGTGTGGGTGGTGGCAATTCCAAGCCAACCTTTCTCTCTTTTTCAAGAATTGCAACAAACAAAAACCAAACTGAAACAACAACACAAGAATGCAAGCCTATCAGAACAAACAGCATGACAAAGAATTCAAGAATTTTTGACTCCAATTGTGTTTTAAATTACATCAAGGTGTTAAAAAAGAATCCGATCAATTCAGTATACAAGGCTCTCGTTTATGACTTTTGAATAAAAAATCGTAAAGAATGGTGAATGACTCTTGAAATTACGATTGAGTCTCGTGGTACAAAAGAGGAGGAGGGAAAAAAATAAACCTCCTCAGTATTGACAATCCACCAAAGTGGGGCCGGTGGACAACACGAGAGGCGGTGGTTGTAGTTGTTGTTGCTGCTGCTGCTGCTGCTGCGGTTGTTCTTTGGAGGCAAAGGCGAACTTTGATTCTCCCACTTGATCCTCTAGAGGGGCAGGAAGGTTGAGATCCAAATCCAATGACAACACAATTCTTTGCTTCTTGGCTTCTTGATCCTCTGACTCGCCCCCGATTGCACTCAAAGGACTCAATGACAACGCGTTTTTCTGCTTCTTGGCTTCCCGATCCTCATACTCACACCCAATTGGACTCAATGGACTCAATGACAATGTCGTGTTGGTTCCTCCAGGTATTCGATGACGCCTCATATGACCCCCCAATGCTTGTCCTGACGCGAACTCTGCGCCACAAATTGAGCACTCATGAACCTTCGGCGAGGATTTTGGATTCCCATTCGGCCTATTGACCAATTGGAGAGAAAGGGAAGGCGAGGCGTGATCCTTGATTTCTCCTTCTTCTTCTTCTTCTTCTCCTCCTTCCTCATCGGTCCACAACATCGTCTTTCTCTTCACCTCCACCGGGGCCGGTTTAGGCCTCTTGTGGCTAGCCCTGTGGCCCCCCAACGCTTGGAAAGAAGGAAAAGTCCGGTCACACGTCTTGCATTGGTAAACATACATCCCCACCTTGCCGCTACCCGTCGACGGTGCCTCCAAAAACCTCTTACTCGTGTACCTGAATCCCGTGGTGATCCCGTGGTCACGGCAATTTCCTGGTCTCGACGATTTCATGTCCACCGAGCCGCCCTGAGCCAGAAGAATCAGGCAATTCGCCACCATGTCTTCCTCCTCCTCCTCCGTCGTCGCACTCTCAGCCAATTCAGCCGAAGAATAAGCATTTTCTCCGTCTCCGCCCGGTGAATCGTAAGTGGCGATCGAGAAGGGGATAGGGGATTGAAGCTTCTGTCGCTTGGTTCGCTTGCCTTTAATTATGTGGGCGTCACCCATGAGTTCCTCCAACGCTTCCATGGTAGAGAGAGAGAGAGAGAGAGAGAGAGAGAGAGAGAGAGAGAGAGAGAGAGAGAGAGAGAGAGGGAGGCAGGTGGCCTGGGGAGGGGAGGGTTGTATGTATGTGTATATATAGTGAATGTTGGAAGAGAGAGAGAGAGGGGTTTTAGGAGTCAAAAAAACTCTCGAAAAAGAGGCCTTGATGGAACAGAGTAAGCTGTGAATTTTTAAGCCGTTCTTGACAGAAATGGCTGTCTACAGTCTATATATGAAGACGGATGGCTGTAAATTTGAGGAGAGAGAGAGAGAGAGAGAGAGAATGCAGAGGAGGAAAACAGAGACCATTGTAAAGTGAGGACATGCTAAATAAGGGGGGGAGGAGTTAAACAGTTGGAGGAGGTGAGGTGAGGTGAGGTTTGTTGAACGTACGTAAAGTCAGTTCCACACTGTCTTTCTCTCACTTAAATTTGGCCTTTGCCAACCCACTACACCAAGGAATATACATACACAATACAGAGAGATCTATACATAACTCTCTCTTTACATGTATGGACAAGAGTTGGATACTATCAACAACAGAACAACCCAGAGGGTTAATCCGGGTGGTTGGTGGGTGTACTTCCGGTCCCGCACAATTGTCCGGGGTTTCAATTTTTAGAGTCAGACTGCAAGAGAGTAATTTCTTGTGAATTCCTTATAAGATTCGTCGTGGTTGGCCTGCCTCTTACCGGACCAGAGCTGGGACTAGTCGAGTTGCACGTGAGCACATTCCTCACCGCCATATCAAAAAAGAAAAAAACATCAGAACGCTCGGTTGGAGGATAAAATCATAAAGGCATGCACTCGGCTGTAAAACGAACCAAACTACTTGGCCCGACTCATGTTCCGAGCGGTAAAGGCCGGTTTGAGATCGATTCGTGAACATAAATAAGTTCTAAACGTACTTGAACATTTTTCAATTTCTAAGCTCGAATCAATAATTTTGCTCGGTACTGCTAGTTGTAATTAGCGACATTTAAACCCCAGTCAAATACATAAGAGTATACGGCACCAAACTCTTTTAAAATCGACTCGGTTGATGGAAGGAAGAAACTGGAATTAAAATTTGAAAACTGAACTCCTCAACAAGTTTATTACTTCTTAATTCAGCTCGTTTAACTCCACTCTCAGTTGAAAACGAGCTGCTCATAAACTACTCTTATGAAACACATGATCTGGGTTTAGAGACTTTTAATTATCTGTATTTTGAGAGAGAGAGAGAGATGATTGGGGTGCAAGGCTGGAACCACGGAATCTTCGGTGCTCCCTTCCTTTCTTTCTTTCTTTCTTTCCAACTTTCCTTCTCAATTTTTTTTTCTTTTGGTACTTCGGAATATTTCTTTCCTTCCTTTGCACCTCCCTATACGTTCTTCTTACTTCCTAGAACTCCTACACATTATTCGTAATTCTCTTGCGGACCCAAAAGATGTCGAAATTTCATGCTTTAGATTTACATGTCTGGTAAGTATCGTTAAGAATTAACTTCGAAGCTCATACTTGATTGAATCTATAGCAAGCAAAGAGAGGTGAATGGATGCAGTACTATATTTCAAACCGTGACACATTTTGAAAATAAGCGGCGTAAGCTTTTCTTTTAAATGAAATTCTCTTTATTTTTTGAGTAAAACGGAATTTCGTAAATTAAAAGACAGTAGGGAAAGTTCTAGGTTATTTAACCACATTCCAGTCATCATACAACGGATTCGAAATTAAACTACGATAGGAAACTTAAAAGAATTAGGGAGGTTCCCTTAATAGCGCCTTTTGCCAGCATGTCGGCACATTTGTTTCCTTTGCAATGTACATGTCTAACTCTGAAGTTCAATTTTGCAAGGAGGAACCTGCAATCAGTAACCAAATTATTAAGGATTCCATGATATTTGCTGGCGTTTTGAAGCATATTGGTCACCATTTTGAATCTTTTAATTTCGCATATGATACGTGTCAAATTCATTTGCAAACCTAAGCGGAGGCCATCCAGGGGAGAGCCCAGAACGTTAGCATGGAGGCTGGCGGAAATTCTTTGGTATTTCGAAAGAGGTTGGTGGCTTTTCATCAAAGATCTCAAATTTTTTGTACAAAGTCGTAAACTATAAAAAGTCCAAGGGCTGTTTCTCAAATATCCCAAAACTTTTGAACTTGAAAAGTTAACAAGTACAAAATGGAAGCAACAGCCTCATAAACTATCCCACATGGAACTCAAAGTTAATAAAGACAAAAATAAAAAGCAACTGAACTGGCCAATCGCCCTGCCACACGTGGCGCAAACTTCACCCGAATTAGTTGTGGCATCACTTTGCTTCGTACACACTGGAAAATCATTAAAATAAACAAAACCACCACACCCCTAATAAATCATTCAAGTTTTGATTGAAATCTCTGTGATTTGTTAACATAAATGGAGTATTAAGTTTACTAATTTATAGGTTTTTTTTTTTAACGGAGGAATAACCCTACAGCCAGATCACTAAATGGGTCCGATTGCGCAATCCAAACCTCCGGGGAGCTGGCGCGGCAACACTAGTCACAGCCTCCTACTTATTCCAGGGTACTCATCCTGAATCCCAGATCTTGAAGAATACTCTCAAAGTCGGAGTATCCGCCCGAACCACTGGGACAACTCCGGGGGTGTTACTAATTTATAGTTAGTTATCTAATCAATCAGTTCATGTGCTGTTGACCCACCCTATCTTCTAGTTTAATCTACTTGATTAGTCACCTCTTTGTATGTACCCTTGCCCACATATCACTCCCACTCTTAACAATTCTTTGTGAAATGAACATGAAAAATAAATAAATTAACAAAGCTAGCTACGGATTCACTCTTTTTAGCCAATCATGAGGATAGTTTCATTGGGATGGTTTTGGGTCGGTGACACTTGTACCAATCGTAATTACCATAATTTCTAGTATGTTGCAAAAGAGCGATGTTACAGATCCAGACAAAAATGAAAAGATCAAAACAAAGGTACGTTCGGAAACGTCCGATGCACGTGGGTCTCATACATATCTTTGTTCGTATCTGTGTATTTTGATTTGTGTTCG
This sequence comes from Rhododendron ovatum, assembly GCA_019656835.1. Lineage (NCBI taxonomy): Eukaryota > Viridiplantae > Streptophyta > Magnoliopsida > Ericales > Ericaceae > Rhododendron > Rhododendron ovatum. The sequence continues at coordinate 5,796,678 of CM033799.1, read as the reverse complement.
ATCATAACACTATTAAAATTAAATTATTTGACATTGTAGTTCTTAAAACAATCCAACAAATCATTCATATAACGACAAGGTCTACATATCTTTGTAGACCTTAGAAGGCCAATCAAGAAGGAACGAGATCAGGGAGGACAATTGAGATCTGAAATCCTTTCCCGAATAAACAATATTGAATTTCATGGACTACGATAGATATATCAAAAAATAAATATCCTTCGTCATTTTGAGCTCGTTTGTTCGACCGTATATGAGCCATACGATTAGACATTATATCCAAATGACACATCTAACGTTTGGCCAAGTTCTTTAGTTCAGATTAAACATCCATTAGATGCAGATTTCCACACAATGTAACAAAATGGCATACCCAACGTATGCAGTAGTCCCCGCATATAATACCATGGAATGTGACATTATTAATTTGACGAAATAATCCATCCAATGAGATTATATAAACGAGATGGCAAGTCAATGGGTTAGATACTAGAGAGGGGTATAGGAGGGAAACTACTTGGGCAAAAAACCATTATTTGAGCGTAGGTTGTGTGGGGCACGTTTGGGGGAACCAAAACACAGAATAAGAAGCAGGTTCTTGACAAGCAAGGAATCACTTCAAAATGGGTTCCTCTCCTTGCACCCTTTGTTCAAGGCCACCCCCAATAGGCAATATCGTTGGCACCAAACACACCCTTTGTGCTTCTATTTTGCAATATGTGGAGAGAAGTGACAATGGCAGAAGGCAGCTTGCCCGACGCTAAATCTTGCTTTTAAAAACATTCGGAATAAGCAGAGTCCAGCAATGATCCCACGGTGGGAAGTAGATTCAGTTGTGATCGGTCTGACGTCAAAGCTGAGCGGCTTTTCTAGTGTTTTGTTTTGTTGTTGTTATTTTTTTGTTGTAATCTGTTCTTATTTTTATATATATGAAATGATCTTCCATCGAGTTAACAACCTTAATAAAAAAACGACATTACTTAACTAAGGTTAGGAAAAGAGACTCTAGACCCCGCCAGTTTTGAAATTTTGGATTTGGATTTATAAATAATAAGTGTAGAGAGAAATAGAGTAATGATTGAAAATATGCGTAATGATTGGAGAGAGATAGAGAGAAAAATGAGATTAATGATTGGAAAGAAATATGATAATGATTAGAATCTAAAATCCAAAACCCAAAACCAACGGGTATAGTAAAGGTTAAGCTTTATGTGCATCTAGCCATTTCACGAGTGGAAATAGAGAAAGGCTGGCTTGGATGAGACTGTGAACAGCTCTTTGAGCAAAAACGCCAGTGGATTTAACCACCTCCTAAATATTTTATACTACTATTCATAAATAAATATGTTTTATATTATATGTATACCTGTATTATATTCTCCTCACTGCACAAGTCACCCGAGAGAGAGAGAGAGAGAGAGAGAGAGAGAGAAATCAGTAGCTTCTCAGCAACTCTCAATATGACATGGTTGTTGCAACTAAGCAACCAAAACTTCCAATAGTTTAACAAGGACAAAATCAGAACTAGAATGTTTAGGGGAAACCTTAAAGTTATATATGCACACTACTCTCATAGTCAACTGTCGTGGTAGATGGTATGAAATCTTTTGATACTTTCGGTGTCCGAGCCAATTTACGTGTATCTCAACTAATTCTAGAACATTAATCCCGTCCCTCACCTATGAGAGTCCCAATTAAAAGCCGGTATGAATCTTGAGCAATGGCGCTGTACGTGGAAATACAGTAAAGCATCAAAGTATATCTGAAAGTATGTTACAGAGTCAACTAACATAAAGTCCTCCATAATTCCCAGCATCAAGTGTGATTTATCTATTGAACGGTAGATCTGAGGGCCACATCTCGGCCTGAATGGGGCCGCACTCAATGGGTGGTAATGAGCGGCAGCTTCCTGAGCTTTCCAGCAGCGTCGATGAAGGTGTCTGAAGGCAGAGGCGATACTACAGGGGGAGTGCGATCCTCCACCCACCCACCTCCATGAGCAGAATACTAGGTCTAACATCGGCACCAATTGGCTTTTTCTTGTTTTGTTTTGTTGTTTCTGTTGTATTTTGTTTGGTTGTACTTTGTTCCGTATTAAAATAACTGGAATGATCTTGTTCAGCTGGGAAAAATAATATATATATATATATATATATATTCACAGCAGCAGTTTGTGTCACCTTCGAGAGAGTTGAGAGCGTTTCGAATCCATGTTTCTCTTCATTTTTTTCTTTAGCAATAACGGGTGTCCAAGCCAAGAAACACGCACCTCGACTAATTCGTCCTCTCTGCTTCCATCGAAGACAAATCATTCATGCCGAAACTAAAAAAGTAATGAGCTATAGAAACTCTCGCGGCATGACCCAACAAAATATGCTCCAGGGAGAGTCCAAACTAGAGACTTGTTTGCAACAGTACTAATCTCCGCCTTTTCTACCACTTAGAGCTAACTCTTTCATTGCATCCTTCTTAATCAACCTTGGGGAAATGGGTTAAAATCAGAAAGGCCTCTGAGCATCTCCAGCCTTGATCCCATTTTAAGATCTAAATTTAAAATTTGGGCAAAAACCACAAAAATTCCTCTCCAATTCTTGATCCTAACCCTTTCCCATGTTGGGTTTTACCCATTTCTTTCCCCAAATCTGGAACAACTTTTGCCTTAACCCATTTCTTCAACAACTAGTTAGAGAGAGAGAGAGAGAGAGAGAGAGAGAGAGAACCTCGTCGACAGTGGCAACAGGCCGAGGCGGTCATCGGTCGATGCAAAAAGTGGCGGTGGTGTTGTGGCCTCTAAGCCATCTTTGGTTCCCCAGAGTTGTCTTCTCTTCTAGCGTCCTCCAATGATGAATGAGTTTCGGAGTTGCCTTTCATGGTCGTGTCAGGTTTTGAATTTTGTGTGAATTTTTTTTTGTGTGATATTGGGAGAGAGACGGAGAGAAAAGAATACCAGTTCTCCTCATTTTAGGTTTGATTGCGCTACCTTATTTACCATTATGCCATTAAGAATAAAACATATATATTTTTGGGTAAATTTTGGATTTGATGGTTGGAGATGTGCCTATCTAAAATAGGTTTTTACCCTAAATTTGACTCAAAATTGAGGGAAAAAAATGGGTGAAGGCCGGAGATGCTCTCACGAGCCTATAATTGAGACTAAATTATGAAGAGACAAACCCAGTGAGCAAACAGGGTGGCGTGGAGTGAAGAGTCAATGCTCCAAAAGTCATTCTTTACATGAAAAGCAGATTTAAGTAAAGAGGTTTCCAAGCAACACATAAGCACCAAATAAAACGATAAACAAAAGTAATAATAACAATAAAGACGACGACTTAAGACAAAATTAGTAGTCAAGTTGTGGTTTAAGAGTGAGCACTGAGCAACTTGGATGAGCTGACCTAAACGTGGAAAGCAAGATAAGGAAATAAAATGATCATAATTTTTGATAACTTAGGCGTCTAGGACAGCTTATGCGAGAGCCAAACTTTGATTAAAAGTATTAAACAGCTAATGGGTAAACCAATATTATTAAAAAAGAAACTGCCACAGTTTTCTACCAAGTCTCACTAAAGAGACTCAGCAGGCCTGTTCTACGCTTATTTCAACTTCCATCATATGGGTCAACCTGAAATTTTACCACGGAGAGAGAGAGAGAGAGAGAGAGAGAGAGAGAGAGAGCACCAAACGAAGTCCAAAGAGAGTAGAGCTCAAAGTGGTGAAGTGATGCAACTTGGAGTGGTGTCGGTAGTAATTCTATGAAATTGATAGTTCATCCTACATGCTTTCAAGGATAACAACCTCATGCCTACTCCTACTGTGCCTAAAATTAGGTTCAGAAACAAAGATTGGAAAGGAGAAAAAGCGATGAAAAGGTTAAAAAGAACAACTACAAACTACCTTTCACTCTCAAACAACGCCACAAGAGTAGATAAAGAAAGAAAACCCACTTGTCACTTGTGTGAAATCAACATCATAGTCGTGGCACTCTTGGGGCGGCTGGCAAGGAACCACAGAGAGTCAATGAACTCCGATGATTTTTCCCTCTACACCAAAGAAAATATAGCTAAGAAAAGAGTGGAATCAAGCAACGTATTAGCCTAAAATTCCGGAATTAAGTCGACCAGAAGTTCCTGCATGGAGTACATCTACTGTCTGAGATGTCAAGATCCTGCATTGAGTGTGTTAGTGTGTGTGTGTGTCCAGATGGGCACCTAACGAGAACAGGATCAGGAAACCCTTACGCCCCAGCTTTCCATAACCACCACTAACAAATATGGATACACAGATATAATTTCCAACTTGCGAGGAATGCTTTTGGAAGTTATTGTGACGACAGAAATTTAAGAACAAAAAATTAATGATTTTATCATTTCCTTATAGTGAATGTTTGGTGCATCTTTTGCTCAAAGCAGCACCACATGGTATTGTCCTGTACCTTAAAGTTCCAGAAACGTATCCGTGTATTCAACTGAACAAACTTTTGTCCCTGTTACATGAAGTCGGATACATGTATTATTCTTCCTCCCCTTGATTCAAGTTATACCCTCAGTTAAGTACAAGGTGATCATAATATTTCTTACTGCCAAAACCAATGTTCTACTTGGCCGGCCCTTTTTCTTTTCCCCCGCTACAGGCACATTAGTTGATCTCGGATGTACATGACTATAGAAAAGAAATACCCACAGCTAGTATCCATTAATGCTGTCCGGGAGGGCTAGATTCCTGAACTGTGGCATTAACTGCACAAATTGTCCGTCCTCAGACTTGAACCCGCAACCTGACAGAAAGGAGACCGGGTTTTTGACCAGTAAACCAGTGGTCACGACTCACAAGTCACACCTATATGTAAATAACAAACCATCTAAAATTCATTTCCCTCATATTCTATGTTGTCGTGTTATCATCAATTATCCAATTCACCATCTTCACAGAGCTGCTCTAAAATCATGTTTGGATAATGGATTTGGCAGAGACATTTGTAAAGGGAAGAAGAAGGTTAAGGAAAAAATATAGAAAACCGACGAGAAAGCGAAACTTATTTCATTGGTTTCCTTATCAGCTTCGTTTCCCTTGGTAAATCCCTAAAATCCATCGTCCCATGGTCTCATCACAGTCTAACTACTTTGAGGAACATAATTCAATGCTGTTAACAAAGACAAACTGTGAACGAAAATGACTTACAAATTTGCAGTGAAAAGATTGAGTCTCATTTCCTATGTCCAAGAGTTAAGTGAAAAGTTAAAATAAACAATATAGAAAGTTTACCTCAAGATTGATTGATTAATCATCATGGTGACATGTTTTGCCTAAACCACTAATGTTCAGTACCATGCATCAAAGCAGTTTTTATAGCAATCCTACGATGTTTTCTTTTAACTTAATTGCAACTGTGCCATCACGAGATCATGATGCACTCTTCCATCTCCTGTATCTCACTCTTATTTTACAGTTCACATCCTCCTCAATCCTCATCTTAATAAAAAACTGGTCAAGGGAAAAAAGAAGAAGAAAAGAAACTGGTCATGCTTTACACACATGGCAAAGGATGAGTAATTTTGTCTTGAAATAAGCTCTCCTCTTTTTTTATGCATGGAAATACAGACGGGTACACAGTACACACCAGGCAACAAAACGGATGATCCTTTCATGAAGCTCCTCTTGAAAGAAGAAATATCCATTGCTAGGCAACATCTGATCTCCAATAATGCTCTTCAAAATGTAAAGGCTAGTACCTTGATTGCTGCTCCCCTACATTTACAAGGAGATTTTCTATCGCACTTTGCACTATTCGTCGCGCTGAGGTTTTTTCAGTCAACCCCAGCAACAGTGACGAGTCCACCTGAGTTATAGAAAGAAAATGTAACCAGCGTATTTGACAGCACACAGAACTCAGGTGTTTCTAGGCTCAACAAACACAGAAGTTGTTCTTGGGGGAACTGTAAAGCACCCAGTCAGTGCTTCATATGTAGAGTTCCTCACGATTTCATCAGTTGACACCACCTGCAAAAGGTTCAGGAAGAGAAAAGGGGCATTATGCAAATGAATCCCATTACAATCATTTCAACCAGCAAAGAAATTTCAAGTTTCCATTTCTTACAAGTTAAAAAGATGCTCAAATGCGATAAGGCCATGAAAATGAGAACTTGGCCAATAACCATCTATTATATTGTTGACCACAAGCCATCTAAAAGCTTAAGATGCTAGAGATAGTAATTTTGTCATTTGTGATTCAATATCTCCCTACCCGCATGGGCCACATTCACATCCACAAGTGGACAAACACGTACAAGTGTAAAGACTATCAGTAGGATTCGAACACAAAATCTATTGCCGGATAAGATAAAAAGCAATATTGTTGACCACAAACTCATGTACAAAATAAAAGGGGGTTAACCTTATATACTCCCAAAACCCATAGTGACAATTGTGGAAGCGATCTCCTAAATCATGTCATTCATGCTCTCCAAATATTGGTTCAGATAAAAATTTCGTCTTTTTACAGAAAGTGAAAATGTAGAAACAAAAGCTTATATGTCAAATGAAAACCAGCCGGGTCAAATGTTCTTCCAGCTAATTCAAAAGAGAAATGCAATACCTGTACAGGGTGCAATTCAAAAGTTCTTGTCCGTGCTGTAGGGATGGTAAATGAGACAGCAGTTGGACGGACATTGAGCATAACAACAATGTATGAGTAGCTGTCGGGATAAAGCAATTATATCTTGTCATTTCATTGGCATTTGTAGTATACATATGAAAAGAAAATGACAAGAAAAATACTTAATTATGCTTCTGTTCACTCACATGGGATCCAGTTGAGATAAACCAGGGACACCTTCATGACCATCCTCAATGCTCATCACTATAACGCCGGGGATCCATGAGGGACCAGTGTTATGAAATCGTACCCGTTGCTATACAAAAATAACGGTAACAATCAATGCTTCAGAACTGATAAGTACATAATGAAATTTACTTTGGGAAATAAATTTCAAAGCTTCAAATCTAGGATGAAGAGGTTGTTTGTCAAAACTTAGATTCAGGTAAATTAAAAAGCATCAAAATAGTGCTTCTCAGAATGAGCTTTCTAAGAAGCTCCTTAAGTTTTTTCTGATCACAAGCAGAACCCAAAGAAAGCCCAATTGACTATTTAATTCCAACTTTTATGAGCTTTAGAGATGACAACTGACAAGGGAAATATACATGTATAATCAAATATGTCTTAAGCATGTTCCAATAATATATGCATATAGACATATGCATATATACGTCTTCATGTATCTGTACATATTGCAGATTGATTGAGATTTGGAATAAACTACTTAGTTTGTCTTGAATTGTGTTAAAACGCCCGACCCAAAAATTAATTAACAACGAGTGGAGAGGCTCCTCAAGCTCATATTTTAGTTTTGGAGGTGATAATTAAAAGCTGTGGACAAGCTCTAACAGATTGGTTTCCATTGATATCTTGTAGTGAGTAAATTCTCAAGGAGTTGAACCGTTTAGGAAGATAATTCCATCATATTTGGCGAAAGAATCTGAACAACTTCCACAGACTGTAATACAGTTGTAAAAGTGAAAGCACAAAATATACTTGGATTTGCAAGAGGCATTTAAAGAAAAGTGTGACAAATTACAAAGCAAAATGTGAATTGGTGCTTCTTCTCTGACATTATACAAATAGATCTGGCAGAACAAGGAGTTTCATGCATAGTAGATGGAAGAACAAGACTTTAAAATCTAACCTCAAGAAAATCTGATCCATCATTTGCTGGCAAACTACAGCTAAAAATGAATGTTTCTCAGTGACAATCATTCCAGTTTTATGATTTGTATGCTTTGTTTACCCAAAAAAGTTTTACAAAAGTAAAAGAAAGAGAGAACTGATATAATTAGGGAGGTTTCTAGACCTGTTGCTTGTTCCATTTTTTTTAGGACTTTCCCATCCTTCTACGCAACTTCTACACACACACAAGCACACACACACACACTGAAAGGGGAAAAAACACTCTGTTTCTTTCTTGGTTGTACTGATAGAAAGGGCCTGATCATAAATTACAAGGTCAATTGAGGCAATCTCAAGCCAACCTAATTTTAACTGGTCCATGTTGTCCACTAAAGCATAAAACTCTGCATTAGTGCCACTCAACTGTAAACAAGAAATGAGCATAAAAGGATCACATTATCAGTATCAACAAAATTACTTTCTTATAAACAATATTCAACACCATCAGCAGCACTTAAAAAGAGTCTATTAGTAAACTGGAAAGTTAAATAGTAGCTGTTCAGACCTGGATGGCATTTGCTGTCCGCAAACGGAAAAGAGGTGAAGAGTACCTAATTCGCAACACATTTAGAAAATTCTCTACAGCAGAAAGAATGTGAGTACTCTGAGGCTTGAAGGACGGATCGCCTATTCTTGGTTTAATTCTGAAGAAGGAAACAAATCAGGATTTCTAGATATATGAAACTGGATGCTCAAAGAGGCAGACTAAAATGCCAAGGGCCAGGGGTAGACCATAAGATACAACTGATATGCCTATAGCACATTAAACTCCAAAAGAAGTTTGACCAAATACGTAAACAAAAAATGATTAATGGAAATGGAAATACTAATTAAATGCTTACAGGGGCCAGTTCTTCTCATTTTTTTCTCTTGGAGGAAGGCCTACACCCCAATTGTTAGAATTGTAGCTGAAGTCCAACCTGATACAAGTTCAACTACCCGGTAAGTTTGAGGTGATTTAAGTCATTCCAAGTATGATGCCATGCAGTAGAAGAAAACATAGAAAATCAAATATTCAAAGAAAATATTACTCGGTTGAGCATCAACAGGGAGTTTGAACAATGTCCACTGACAGATTAGCAATTGAAGGGAAAAAAATAAAGAACCTTTTTTTTTTTGGTACATAAAAAACTATCAGGTAATTATATTTTCTTATGATTGCAGACCTGTTAAACCAATCACCAGAGTTGTATGAATCACGGTCCAGTGATTTCGAGCGCAGCATCTCATCACCAGCATGGAAAAATGGTATTCCCTATGAGTAGTGAAATAATTAATCACAGTTAAATCAAGAAAATCCAACAAATTAAATCTTATTGGCTTAGTTGTCAAATCATGAATCAAATTGAGAATCAAAATGGTCATTTTTCGAATCGTGAATCGAATCGAATTGTGAATCGCTCTGATTCGGTCATGACTTTTATAATGCATAGAAACCTATGCTTATTGATTAGGGTAACAACAATATATACTACAAATGAAAGATTTAGGCCTAAATCAATAAATACTTCCTTCTAAATGATGATTTGATAATAACGTGAAATATTAGGTAAGTTGCTTCCATTGCAACTACCAAGAGATGATGATTCGTAAAGCTTACTTATGGTTCTTTTTGTACGAAAGAGTTATAAGTACAAAACAAACCCTTAGAAGGTCTATAGGATTGTTATATTCCATTTATGTTCCTCATTTTCGATTCACTCTCGTAATAAATCTCTTTTTCTTATTATCTATCCATATAACATAGACAAAAGATGACGTATAACAATACTAGACCTTAAAAAAATATTTAAACCCTTTTCAAACAACAAAAGAAGCAAAACAAGAGTAAAAAATGAATTTCGGAAATTTTAAGTGAATCGAACGATTCACTGATTCACTTAACGATTCTCAGCTATTTCCGATTCGGCAGCCTATTCGTATCGATTACCCACCAAATCGTATCGAATCGTACGATACGAATCGTAAATCACCGATTCACTTACGATTCTCAACTACTTCCGATTCGGCAGCCTATTCGTATCGATTACCCACCGAATCGTATCGAATCGTACGATACAAATCGTGAATCGTACAATTCTGACAACTATGCTTATTGGATTATGGGAAGAAACTTCACTGAACTATGTCATGAGTTGGATTATAAATCTTATAGGATTATGGGAAGAAACTTCACTGAACTACGTCATGAGTTGGATTATAAATCTTATAGGATTATGGGAAGAAACTTCACTGAACTATGTCATGAGTTGGATTACCATATAGCTAACTCATGACATGAACTTGCATACCCAACCAAATTAGACCATCTCCAGTGAAGAAATGTTGGTGACTAATACAGAAGACTCATAGATGCTGTGGAATGTCGAAAACATGCAAAGGAATAGGATGGGTAAACATGTTTACGAGGATACAACGGACATGCATCAAACATGTACAATCATAAACATTACAAAGCTCCTTGTAGTACAAAACAGAACCAAAAACCTGGACATAGGGTATAGCCAACAACTGTAGGAAAAGATCCAAACATTTTGGATTAGGATCACACTAGTATTTCTTTTTGTCAGTGTCTGTGCATTTTTCTATCCTCCGATTCCTTAATGATAATGAGACACAACCAGGTCTTAACCCAGGACGTGACCTATGAACATGTCACTTTTGGAGTGGAGGAAGATTTTTTCTTTTGGTTATCAGCAACAACGAAACTTATATTACAGAACGTCCTGGGGACACAACCCATCCATAATCATGAATAAGAAAAGAAACACGGAAGAAGAAAGAGTAAGCAACAAAACAGAATAACAGACAGACCCCAAACCCTAATACAAGTCACAAAACCACCAAAACCCTCGACAAGAATATTTCAATAAGCCCCTTACACACCATTTGTTTGGGGGAGACCTGAATGCGCCAACTATGGGCACCTATACACTTATCGTATCCACTGTATTACTCTTGAGCTAAAACTGAATACATATACCTTACATAAAGACACTAAACCACACAATGACTTCATTTGTTTGAAGAAAACGATATAGAGAATACTACAATTAGCCAACTATAGAGTACCTGTGAAAGTGCTATTACACTTGTTGCCAAATGATTTAATCTGCACCTCTCATCTATTGACATTTCTATTGGAGTCTATACAAGTGAAAGGGAGGCAAGTCAGATGATAACCTAAATGTATGTCTCTGTAATTTAAATAGTTGTTTTGACCAAAATAAAATATACCTTCAAAGTCACAATGTCAAACAAGGTCTCGTTGTCATGAGCAGAAACATAATTAACCTGAGAAAGGCTTAAGAGGTGATCACATGGATTTGTAGAAGTACTAGAATGGATAACAGGGAGAAGGATATACTCAAACTTCAACAACAAACAATCAAAGTGATGACATCACTCAACAAGAAGGAAGGTAAATTGAAAGAGTTAAGCTAAGTTTGTCTTTGCCCCTCTTATCATACTCTCAAACTGAAGAGAAGTGGAACACAACCATATATAATTCATCAAGAAAACCCTTACAACACGTACTGTTTCAGTTGGACTAAGAGCATATGCAACAGGCGACCCACCATAAGTAAAAACTTCTGATCCTTTGACCTGAAAAATCAACATTGTATAATGAATCTGGTGATCAGCTCCCATTCACCAGATAAATAATACTAAGCAAAATAATTAATTCAGCGTTTAGACGGAATCACTTTGGGATAGGGATGGCAATATAGAAATAATAGAACAAAGCACAGTGAAATGAATCTTCTTGCTGATTGAAGCTATTTAATTGATTTCTTCAGGTTGATGAAAGAACTTTGCCAATCATTCTCAATTTATAGCTGACATGCCAGCAAAATTCTTACTTCACAAGGGAACATGGTGAAGCGGAATAAAGATAAAAGTTATGAAAATTTGGATTATGCTTGACGGTTATGTCTGGATATGGAGATTCTGTAACTTTATTTATTTAGAGAGCTTAGATTAGGTCGGATTTTATTTCTTATTTCTAAGATTGAATAGATCACTTCAAAGTTAGGACACAAAGATAGCAAATTGGCAGGGCATTGTGTTGTTGAATTTGAAACATATTATGTTTTGTAGTGTGAGGCATTAACTCCAAACTATATTTAGGGATCATCCCTGCTACCCTTTACCTCTTGCCCATCGCAATTGGTCAGCACAAAATCCCTCAGGTTTGCAGCCATCCCAACCTGCTTACATGAAAAGCACGTCAGCTTTTCTAACCAAAGAAAGTACTTCCGTAGCTAATAGAAACAGGATGTAAGAAAGAAAGTCCATGTATGAGCCCAATAAATAGAATGGTGGTGCTACAAAATATCTGTAATTTGAGTGCTAAAATTAGTCGCAACTTCAAATACAAAAGCTGTCCTGAAATTAGTCATAACTTCCAAGTAAGAAAGCTGGAACAGTGATTTTGGCCTGTGGTAATCACCCAATAATGCAAATTATTGTTGCTTAAGTCCTCTAGTATGTTGTGTTTGTACATATATATTGTCGTTTTTATGCGATTTTGCACGTAAGATAGGTTTTTGTGTATTTCAGGTAATTCGTATAAATAAGGCGCGTTTGAACACCAAGAAATACTCCGGGTGCAACCAAGTGCTCAAGGCCACGTGACACCCCGTTGTGGTGCATGAAAAGATGGTTTGGAGGTTGCTCAGGTCACCCAAGGGTCAAGGGAATTGAAGGAGAAGTGAGGATTTTACCAAAGCCACTCATCTTCCGACCAGCTGATGGTAAAATCATCATAACTTTTAATGTACAAACTACTTTTGATCCAAACCACTTGGGTTAGAAAGTAGACTCGACAAGCTTTCCAACGGTCCAAAGAACACCCAATTCCGAGTTCTGGAGTGTCCGGAGCGAGCCCGTAAAGTTGCCCAAAAAATTTGTCAAGCGGGTACCAGTACTGGGAGTTGGCCAGTACCGGTACTGGGTGTCCAGAGATCAATTTTCCAGCCCGTTGAAGCCTGGTACCGGTACTGGGAGTTGCCCAGTACCGGTACTGCATGGAAAAATCTGCAGATTTTTGTTAACTTTTTCAACCTTCCATTTATGGAAAGTTTCCACTTTTGAAATGTTTTTGGGATATTTTGGAGGACTTTTTGGTCCTTTGTAACTTAACTTTAGATCCCTATAAATAGGCTTGTATGCCTTTTATAGAAAGGATGGCCATTTCTAGTCTTTTTTAGGCCAAAGTCTTTTCTTTCTTCCTAGGACTCCATTGTTAGTCTTTCAAGCTTTTAATTGTATTTCCTTCAAGAACTCTTTAAGGTAATTGTCTTATGTTAATTTCTCGTTAATTAATGTTGTAGCTATGCTTTGGATCTTCATATAAATCAAGTTTATTTTTGTTTTCTTCGGTTAAATCTTTTGCTCCATTTTCTTACCATGTCTAGTCTTTTAGCTATGTGTGAGTAGTCTATAAAGCTTGGCCATGGGGGAATAACACCTTGTGATTTAGATTAATTTTGCTCTTCTCAACTTAAGACTTGAGGTTTGGTTTGTAAATGTGCGTAGTTCGCCTTTTTAAGTAACAAAACTTACCGATGTTAATCTCTGGTGATTATGTGCTTGCTCACACGGTTTCGAGAGCTATGTCTCGGTTCGTGTTTGCCAAAAGAACCAAAGAACTTGCTCGCTTTCCAAACTATGCTTCTAGTTCATGACCTTGATATTTAGTTTGAATTCAAGTCTTGCCGTTGTTAATCTCCGGTGATCATGTGCTTGCACACATGGTTCCGGGAGCGATGTCACGCCTTGTGTTTAGCTTGTTATTCAAACTCTATATCAAATCTAACCATTTTCATAGCTAAATCTTCAGGTTGATAGCCTATACCATGCGATTTAATCGTGTTTTTGTTGAGAATTGTTAGATGGCTTAAGTTACGGACGTTAGTAACTCCATTGCCTTGCCGCCTTTAATTATTAGTCCAAACTCATTTTCTAGTCTTTTTCATAAGGGTATCTCTCACCTTTCAAAGGAAAACTAAAAGTTGGCTGCCTAAACGCCACAAACCCTTACATCTACAATCCGAACAAGCTATATTCGAGCTCCCTGTGGATCGACTTGAACTTCCTCGCTATACTATGCAAATCTTTAGTTGTAGTCCGGTTAACAAATAATTGAATTTGACGGCCGTTTGGTAAACTTCAACGACTACCGAATGGGATCATCAGCCTGAAACACAAATATAGATATATGGGTTGGGTGGGGGGGGGGGGTTTGCTGGAATATGTGGTTATACATCAACACATGCACAAATCCAATCACAGTCAATCTAGGTATGGCAGAAGCACAGCATTCTGAGGAAGAAAAAGCATTAAAGGTTATATAAAATTAATATCCATGAAAATGCGTCAAGGAGATGCATGCAGTTCATTCTTTTACAGGTCTTCATATATTCACAACATTGGAAGCTAAAGTAGTTAATTAGTCAATATTGTGCTCTATGACCAGGATATCCAAAGCATTATTATTGCTTCTAGAGAAGTTGCATCCTATTAGTCTCCTAAAGTCCATATGCGACTCAGTAAAGGAAACACCTTATGTTTGGAAGATAGAAAACATCAACACCACTATGCATCCTGAACAAAAGCATTTTCACGATTTGCACAGAACCAAGAAGTTGCATGTGGGCGCCTGCTATCATTCTCCAACAGGCCATAGCTGGTTTGAACAAGTTGGTCGACTAACAGGGAAAGTCGTTTGAAATAAAGATCTCTGAATGTCTGTTCGTAGTAATTTTCAAAGCAAGAATACAATGATTCCTGCTACTCAAGGGTTGGATAGTCACTCAATTGAATTTGTGGAAATGGTAGGAACCCCTAACGAATATTGAAGACCATCTCACAAGACACAACAATAAAAGTGTATGACGAAAACACAAATACAAGGAATACATTAGGGATGAACCTAGACAATCTACCTACCACTGCTTGAAAGGACCAACTAGAGCTCTATGCATAGCTCACTCCACCACATTATCACCAAGATTGAATCCCGACCCCATTAGGTATCGGGCTCAGGTCAGTCAATAGTGCATAGCTAGGATGAATGACTCCCATACATACCTACCCTATCATGTCCTATACTTTCTTCATGATAGGAAAGAAATGGAAATAGCTGATGAATGAAACAAGACACTTTTGCCCCTCGCGATAATGGGTGCTCCCCCAAGCTAGAAGCAATAGAAATCATGCATTGTAATTACCATGATGCATAGCATTTACAAAAATCTTTCTCAGTTTAAATCACACCATTTTCATCCAGCATTTTAGGACCACCCTTTTAGACCATTATCTGAGCTGAAAAATCAGAATTAAAGGCAATTTAAAGTAAATGAGGGTATCGAAGTGTAACCTGAATGTGATCCTTTGAAGCAGCAAGCGTACGCTCTTGATCTGCTTTAGAACCATGGTTGTGATCATTGGGCTGTTCATCAAAAAATTATTCACTGTATCCTATAATGTACCTAACTGTAAGCATTACAAAAACATGAGAAAGAAAGCACCCCTGCAACAATCTTTTATTTCACTGGTAATAAAGTAAGTACATAGTTCAAAACACTTGCATCTACACTACAGCAACCAAATTGCCTTTGATTCATTAAAAATGTCAATTTCAAGAAATGTAAGGAGTGAAGAGGAAAGGATGGAACTCTGGTGATGTCATATGATCATCATGCAGACAAATATAAAGTACTAAAATTATTACGTCTGAAGAAAATAATAGATTCAAAGATTTGATTATGCGCCATATTGCACTAACAAAGTGATTTGCTCTCATAAATTAGTTTTGAGGTGATAAGAAACCGATGGGACCCTGACTCACAAGTGGAGAGGAAAATAATAGATCCATTCATTGATATGAAAATTAATCTAATAGATCCATTCATTGGTAGAAATAAGGTGTTAAAGCATCCAACTCAAAATCAATTGGTTGTGAACGAATAGACCACCCAAGCTTATATACCAGTGTTTGGAGGTATTGTTTAACAGATATGGGACAAGATCTCAAGACTCGCTCACATCTACGATCCCCCCACACACATGGAAAGGTAAATAGAGAATCCAAAGAGGGATCACAAAATGAAACAAAATGCACTTATGGCACAAACAACGGGGAAACCTGATATCAAATGCAGATTCTTGTCAAAAGCCTTTGGAAGTCTAGCTTTGATTACCATGAAGAAACTTTGTAACCAACCCTAAATATTAAGCTATTAGGGGGAATTGGGAGAGTTTCAACTCTATATTATTAATTCTCAACCCATTTCATACCCAAGCAATGTGGCATACTATAACAGAAGGTCAGACTGAACATTATAATATGATGTAAAGGCTCATCTAATAGTTTCAGAGTGCTAATTACTTTCGTGGAACAAGCTCTAATGCTCCAAACAGGGAATCAGTATCCTTGGTTCCTATCAACAAATGACCGAAAGTTTGCTTAAGTGGTAAGATGGTCAGCTTAAAATGGCTACTGAACTGCCATGACAGGTATTGTAAAGGATCCAATATGACTCGTTGACTTTCAGAGGAGACAGTAGAGAGAAATATAAAACAAGATTTTGTCATGACATTAGAGGACATTGGTAATTGCCTCTTGATTACCTGCAAAAGCAAACCAGTCACAAAACCTTGCTGAAGAGGATGGCCAAAAGGAGATCCACCAAGCAATGCATCTCGGATTCGATCATTGAAGCTGAATCAAACATCCAAATTCTTGTGAGGTGGATTATCTGAGGAGAATCAAGGACACTAAGACGAGTTGGAAAAATGTCATTCATTTAGAAAACCTAAATCTAAGTCCATTTTACAGTTGGTATTCGGCAGTGGTAAGCCCATCCCTGAGCAATTTTCCATTGTTGAAGTCCTTTGACTACTTGTCGTCATTGCAATATTATGTATAGAACGTAACAAGATTGTATTCTTTATTTTATACTCTTGATATTGGTAAAACTAGGATGTACAAAAAAAAAAAAAAAAAAAACATTCATGGTATTAGAGCTACCAGAGTTGCATGGCTTTTGAATATGAAATATTTGATGGTACATATGTTACCAGTCTAACTGATCTTTTAGTCCGCGCCACAAATGAACCAACATCCAACAACAAAAAAATGTTTCCAGTCCATGCTCATGCAGCTTGGAAAAGTTACAGCTTATAACCGTTCTAATCTTAAGGGAAACAAATCCAAGTCCTTTCATTTGTAAAATGTAACCTTGGTAAGTTAACTTTTGGACAGATACACACTAGACAACTCCTTGCATGGACAAGTCTTTGCATGCAAAGGGGAAAAGATGTTAAACCATTTCTTAGGATAAGAACATGAGAAAAAAACTCCACCTCCCAATTCCAGTCCCACAAAGGTTGAACTGTGAGGCATTTACCCCACGCCCATTTTTTTCCACTTCGCCAAAATCCCATCCTTCACCATATCTGCAAAAGTCAATTTTACCAACCTCAAACTAGATGAATCTGCTATGAATAAGGGAGACAAAGAATAGTACAGAAATCACACGATTAAAATGACACAACCAAAAGTGTCACTAGAAGGAGAACTGCTTTGTGATGACATCCATGCTTACATATAAATACTAGAGCCATCGACTCCACTTGTATCCTTTGATAGGCCATTGAGCACATTTGTTGCCTTAACCTGAGCTCAAAATAGAAAGTTATTTGTCAATGTATCCATTTGTGCACTGACATCATTTACCAAACTTAAATGTCAAAAACATACACTCCACTTTTTTATAGTGTACAACCAGCAACTTTCCCCGTCACATTGGTAGGCCCCACCTTGTGTGGGGCCTGTGGAGACCAGACACAATATAATGATCATGGATACAACAATTTTAAACCTAAATTAAGTCCGCTCAAGGAAAATCCAGCATTATAATCAAAATTAAGTCCCATATGTCCAGAATTTGATGTAAGCACCCATATACTTTCCTGACATTTGGAAAGCCTCTGAGTCAAGATGGCAAGTCAACTTTTAAACAAGTGAAACAAAACTGCCAAGGAAAATTTCAGTTCCATACCTCCATGTTGCTATCAAACTGACGATAGAGTCCTTTGAACTAGATATGTGAACACTGAAGCCATCAGTTAATCACGATGCATATGTTTTCCTTTTCAATAACCCAACAACACGTCTATATTTCTATCAAGATTAGTCACGTCAATACTTCTGTTCAGATGTCTATCAACATTCACCCTACCGAAATAAAGAGATATCTGTTACCCAAACAAAGCGTCTAACACAGACTACAATACCAGTAATGGGTAACCCTTGAGATATATATCCAAGTTAAATCAAGTTATCAGTAGACAATACGAACTTGCAAATTAGATGCTTAAACTAAAGCTGCAGAATCATTAGGTTTAGAGTTATGATATCTTTAAACATAGGTGACTAGAATTTGAATCAAAATATCAAAATTTGTCCCCATCGCGCAGAAAGTAACATCTTTTCAACATCAAAACCCTTGATGAGAAGAGTTGGATGTTTCATACCAGGGTATGTTTCATTATATGACCCATAAGGTCAAATCGAAACCCATCAACCTGCAAGACCAGCAATAAGTTAGACAGCAGTTATGCTTGAAAACAAACAGTATCCATATTCCATTCCATTGATATAACAGCCTAAAACAATAGATTCCCAACCACCACTACTGAGAGAGAGAGAAATCCTCTATTTTGATAATGAGTATGAGAAGATTTTTGCCCCGTGTTACTATAACATAGATTTAAACACAATTTTAAATCCCATCTTTAAGTTAACCCGAAGTCCCATCTGTAAATATATTTCTCTTCGTGGAATCTGAGTCACTCCTTTATCCACTTTGATGATCTGACTCTGTCAAATCAGGTCTTCCACAAATCCATATTTTGCGAATATTTCAGTCAATGTATTTTATCGTAGCCCGATGCCAACTAAGTAGTGTTGTCTGGCTTGGGCACTACCAGCCATCACAGGTTGATAGTAGTTGTGATTGATAGTATGGTGGGGTATGACAAAGCTTTCTGTTGCTGCTATCGTTTTGATCATTGGCAGTCTAGAAACTCATCCCAACAACAAAGACTAAATTGTATAAGAGAATGCGTGGCGTTAAAATCCACATATTATTATTTGGATTAATTGCTTATAAAAAATCTGTATATTAATATTTCTATATGCCGATTACATTCGAATCAATATTATTCTCTAATAAGATATATGGTGGATCATGCACTTGAGAACTCCTAGTCTTTGTGTTATTTTAAAATAAAATCACTAAAAAGTTATACGTTGGATGATGCAAATAAGTGTGAAAATAAAAGAGAAAGTAATGAAGTAAGGGAGCAATAACCTCTTGTTCTATTGAACTTAGAAGAGCGCATTGCTCCTTTACTTTATTACGCTTTTTGTATTACCACTCTAGTAGTCTTGTATTTACATCTTTTTGTTTTGTATTTATTTTGAATTTATAGACCTTTGACGAATTATGTTCTAGATCTGAAACAGAAAAACGAACAATAACTTATAGTGGAAAAAACGAACAATACTAATCAATATCATTGTGCTTCACAAGACTTACCTATGGAAAGAAAAAGTACCGGTAAGCTAAATACCTTATACTGAACTACCCAGCATAAAAGATCATCAAGAATCAAACGTTCAACCATAAAATGCTCACTGGCTGTGTTATTTACACATGTGCTCTGCTCAATACACCCATCCCTGTTCAGTCTCAGGTAGTAACCTGGAACAATCTGCATAGATATGTTTGTCATGACATCAGAATTTATAGACCTTTTGCACAAGAAAAAAACAAAGGAAAGAAACAAAAATATTAGGTGTTATTTACCAAAAAACAAAGATATTATGCGCGCAATCATTATACCCAGACTCAAATTGCATAATGAGATGAACAGGTTTAAGTGCTTGACAAGAAAAGAAGAATCAAGAGAAGCAAGTCGACCACGACCTTGTCAAGAACAGAGTTCTCATCAAATGGACCACTTCCATGCAAATGATTATAGACAACGTCCAACACAACACGAAGGCCAATACAGTTAAGTGCCTGCAATAGAATATGTGTTTCGTACACAAAATTAAGCATTTATTACTTAAAATAAATATGGATCTTGCCTGAACCGGAGGAAACATTGGCACAATAGTGGCGACAGCATTTCTTGATGGAAAAGGGTAGATTAAGTACACAAACCTGCACCATCTTCCTGAACTCAATTGTGCGGCACGGACCATTTGGATTACTTGCATAGCTTCCTTTAGGGACTCCCCATAAAACAGGATCATAGCTTTGCTTGGACCAAGCAAACAAGACAATTAGCATATAAAGAACAGAAAAACCAACAGATAAAGAGCATCTCCACTAGATTGGCAAATCTCTTGCCATTGTAATGAGCAAAGTGCAGCTCCACTGGTTGGATTAAACCCTTGCTTCAATTTGCCAAAGCTATTTCCTGTGCCAGAATTTGTGCTGATAGCGTTGAACCAATGGAGCAACATTATTAAAAAATAGTAAAATGACACTATAGCAGTCAATTTTTGGCAAAAGGCATTACTAAACGCCATTACCCAGTGGAGATGCTATAACAATCAAGAATGAGATCTTACCCCCAGTTGTACCCATCCTCATTTTGAATGGATGTGATAAGAGCCTGCTGTTCATCTGAATCAGGTGGTAATGATTCCAACATTTGGTTATCTGCTAAAGCCTTCATGTCATTTAGGGGTATATTCCATGAGACCGAACAAATCAACTTCAAAATGACCGAACAAATCAACTTCAAAATGACCTAACAAGGATATACGTGGCATTGCAGATATGCAAAATATGATCTCACATTTGACTGAAGTTTTAGAAACCAAACCAAACTAAACAGAGCCTTATGTCCCAATCACTTGGGGTCGGCTACATGAATGCTTTTCCTCCATTGAGCTCTGTCAAGAGCCAATTGTTCACACAAATCCATTATACTCATATCTTTGCGCACCACAGCATCTAATGTCAATTTAGGTCTACCCCTCCCCATAGCATTGCTACCCAAAGCTATCTTATCTACTCTTTTAACTACTGCATCTCCTGGTGGTCTACGGTAGCTATGCCCAAACCACCTTAGCCTATTTTCCCTCAACTTCTCCTCTATAGGTGCTACACCTACCATCTCACAAACCATTTCATTTCTAATCATGTCTCGTCTAGTCTTACCACACATCCACCTCAACATTCTCATTTCCACTACACTCATCTTGCTCACATGTTGTTTCTTAATAGGTCAACATTCTGTCCCGTAAAGCATCACTGGTTTTACAGCAGTTCCATAGAATTTTTCCTTCAATTTTTTGGGTACCCTCTTGTCACATAGTACACCCGTAGTGCTCCTCCACTTGACCCACCCCACTTGGATCCTATGGGTCACATCATCAGCAATCTCTCCATCTCTACTAATAATTGAGCCTAAATACCTAAAATGATTACTCTTTGGTATCTCCTGGTCTTGGATCGTCACTCTTTCTCCATGCGCACTGCTGGTACCACTAAACTTGCACACCATATACTCAGTTTTACTCCTACTTATCCGAAAACCCTTTGACTCTAATACTTCCCTCCAAATTTCTAGTTTTGTATTAACACCTCTAGTGGATTCATCTACAAGGACAATGTCATCTGCAAACATCATACACTATGGGATATCGTCCTGAAATTTGTACTGAAGTTTTAGAAGATTTAAGGAAAATATGAAACATGCAAATATGAGTTGCACTCAGTTTAGTCGCGTTTAGGAAATCATGATAGACCTTATTGATATTACGGATCTACAATGATTTATTATATTTGACACTCTTAATAGCAATCTCCAAACATTGTTTAGAAGTTAGGCACCTTGAAGCCATTAAAAAATATGTCCTTTCTAGCTTCTACGTATTCAAATTCGCATAACACCATAATCCAACAAATATGTTTCCCTTATATCTGTTGGAAATACATGCACCTAAACATCTACAAAATTTAAGAACACAAAGTAACACTGTATTCAAGGGAAAATTGGAACAACCAAGAGCATACAACCTATATGTTTCTCCTAGTGTTAATGATACACCTATTGGAGTACTCTGGGTCATGGAGGAACTTCAAATATAGATAATCAAACTGAGACGCACGTACCTACATGCTTCCATTTATCCTTCTCGTCAGCAACACTAGCAAAATGGAAGCTTGGCAGCAGATGCACATGAGTAATTCCAGCACTAGATAATTTCTTTAGATGACATACACCTGCTGAATTCTTTAACCAGAATGTGTTTACTTAATAATATGCATACAGCATTCTTCAAATGTCTACCCTCACTAGACATTTATGTTAGTGGAAGAAGATAAGTTAGTTCAAGAATGGGAACCGTGTTTTACCTTCTCAAGTGCCCTCAAAAGGATTTATGTCCTTTGTAAAATTTTGTCTCTCATTGTTATCCTTCTAATTCACATTGTACTTTTTCTTGTGGGTTCCATGGAACGTTATTTTCAATTCCAAGTGGAATTTAATCTTGCTTTTCAGTTATTTTTCTTATCTGGATGATTTCCCCAAAAAGTAGTCCATATGAAAAGAATTTACCAAAGAGCCTTAAAAGAAGAAAACCAAAATTATGAAAGAAGGAAAGAGTTTAGAGATATTTATTATCAAAAGAATAAGGGAAAATAAAAAAACAACAGCAATTAGGAAAAAAAGAAGCATTTCCATGAAGCAGGCTCAAAAAGTTAAACTTAAGGCCTATCGAGTTAAACTGATTGAAACAATAAAGACCCTTTGGAGAAATAGAGAATATGCTCAGTGAAAACAATTGTATTCCAGAGGTATCTTAAACGAAAGGATAAAAGAAACTACCTGAGAAGTAAAAGCAAGATAGCCGCCACGAAAGTCAGCATCCACAGTAGGATCATTAACACTAAAACGAACCAATGTAGTGGTATAAGAGCAAAATAAATGAAAGCTGGTAAGTATGTGACACCGAAAAAGGAAAAATTCAATTGAACATGCAAACCAAAGTTAAGAAAAGGTTACTAATATTGCAAAATTATAATTTACATAGTCCAAAATAAGTCCTCCAAACCAAACCAAACCGAGCCTTATGTCCCAATCACTTGGGGTCGGCTACATGAATCCTTTTCCTCTGAAGACTTTTTTTCTTTTTTAAAAGACTTCCACAGAGATTTCAGATGAGGAGACTGAAAGGTACTTCCAAGTTCCAAATGAGGCTGCATAGACCCATTTTATGCAGCCAGATATCAAAAAGTGCATTTCAAACAGAATAGATTGTGCTGACATGGAATAAGAGCCCAAAATTTTACCCTTTTTCCTTCAACCCTTAAACCTGTACTGTATTCATTTTTCCTCTATCTACATAGATGGTTCTGGGAAAATCAAATAAAAATTACTATTCACCTGAAATCTCTGATATGCAATTCATAAATACTGATGTCAGAGAAAGAATGGAGAATTGGTTTGTCATCTGCTAAATTACACCATCCTTTGGGTTTTAAGGCATCAGAATCAAGATCAACAAACAATGTCCTCCTTCCATCAGATGAAAGCCTACTCAAAAAAAGTAGCATGTGAACATAATGAATGGAGTCAATGGAAAAAAGAAGCCTTAGCTATTTTCAAAGAATCAGAGGCTTGCAAGACACATACCCTCTAGCATATGGATCGTTGGCAATGCATTTTTCAATCCGTAACGTGCTAGAATGGTAAACAGAGACTTCATACACATAGTAAAAGCCTTCCCAACTTCTTGGGCCGATGGCACACCAGACACCATTGGACTCCTTTAGTGCGACAATTTCAACAGGATCCCTACCTAATGGATCTTCGTAAATGCAAGCATGCACAACCTGTTTTGATGCACTTGTAAGCCATATATGTACAGAGGTGACCGTTTTTCTTTTTATTTTCCTTTTTTATTGCTTTACAGGGGGTGACAGTATAGACAGGAAGTAGGGGGACAAACATAGAGGAATAAACATACTTGAGCAGTGGGAGCCCACAGGTAAAGTGAGACTGCGTCTTCTGAAAACACTGCACCAAGGGGTCCATTATATGAGAATATTTCGTCAAGGACACCTGGCAACTGCAAACCGGTAGCGGTGCTCCATTTCCCATCGGCTACATAGAAGGGAGAAATAAAATTAACGGAAAAAGAGGACATTCATTTAAAATTCAGATTTAAAGGGGTGTTTATTTTCATAATACCCTTTTTTTTTCCAAACTTTGACTTTTCCAAGTGGACCTTTGAAGGGATAGTTTCAGAAAACTAGAATGTTTTATGATTTGACTTTTCCTGGTGAACATACAATGTGTGACTAGTTTCGACAACAAAAATCCGTTTTCAAAGGTGGGGAGTTCCATTTCACATGCAAGTTACTTTGTTCCTATTATTCACTAATAGCCTGTTTTTCATTAGTAACTCTGAAAATTTGGGGGGAAGGGGGGGGGGGGGGGGGGGGGGGGGGGTTGGGGGAGGGGATGGAATGGAGAAAGTCTTACAACTGTATATGGCCACAGCCAACTGGGATTTGAGTAGACTTTTAACATCCAAAGTCGACGGGACCTTGAACGGTCTATAATCTCGTATATGAGGGGGGGAGGAATGGAGAAAGTCTTACAACTGTATATGGCCACAGCCAACTGGGATTTGAGTAGACTTTTAACATCCAAAGTCGACGGGACCTTGAACGGTCTATAATCTCGTATATGAGGAAATTTTTCAATGACCTGGAATTAAAACATAAGAAATTGAATGCAAAAAAATAGAGTAAAGCAATGTCAAGGCAAAACACAATAAAACTTTACCAACAAGTAATAGATGTACAAAGATAATGTGCTGCAAATGAACAATGTAATACATTTTCTGAGAGCCCAGTGTTGTCTACTTCAAGCTTGATTCTCACATCGTAGCCTGCTTGCATAGAAACTTCAAGTTTAAATAATAATCTTTCCTAAGAAGGAACATAAAAATCCATAAAAAAATCTCCCCATGAAGGTAGTGTCCAAACCTTGAATTCCATCATTTGTGACGGACAAACAAGCAGTTTTACTAGCGTACAAATAACATGAACTGTTTTCAGCATCTACATTCCACGCAATTTGTGATCTACTGACCCAGTATGCTCTGGAGTACAGCAAGCTATCCTGCATCTGACAAACAAGAGCTCAAGAAAAATTGTGCGTTATTTCAAATAAACGTGATACATACCTGCATCAGAAAGAAAAGTTGACATTCAATTAGCGGTAGACTTGCTATAAGGCAAACTCAAAGGGCTGACAAGTGCTAGAAAACTTTAAGTCTACAAGACTCATACTTCCTTTCTACCAGTAGTGGAGCCAAGATTTGAATGCGGGAGTGGCACCGTTAGTGGAAATTTACTTATGTTGCATATTGTGCAAAAAGAGGTGAAGAAGTAAATTAAGTGTGAAGTCATATGATTAGACTTTGTCATTGGGATTTATTTTTTGTGAAAAAGAAAAAGGCTTGGGCCAACTCTGTTGCGGTGTTCAAATGAAAGCCATTAAGAAATTCTTTTTCTTATCCGAAACGAACATTTTCTAAATTGCAATTTTTCCATTAGTTGCAAAAAATTTAAGTTGTTGGCATGAGCGTAAATACCTAACTGAATCACGTTACAAACCAAACCAAACCAAACCTTAAGTCCCAATCAATTGGGGCTACATGAATCTGTGTTTTCCATTGAGCTCTGTCGAGGGCATCGTGCTTCGTAATATCCAATAAGCCTAGATCCATGTGCACTACCGCTTCTAAGGTCAATATCTGTCTACCTCTCCCCTTAATGCTATCATCTACCGTAACCATATCATTCCTCCTAACTAATGCGTCGATGGGTTTACGGTAGACATGACCAAACCACCTTAGTCTATGTTCTCTCAACTTAGCTTCTAATGGAGCTACCCCTACCATTCCATGAATGTTTTCGTATCTAATTCTATCTCGAGCAATCTAACCACACATCCACCTCAGCATTCTCATTTCGGCTATACTCCTCTTACTCACATATTTCTTAGCAGCCTAACACTTTGTGCCGTATAACATTACTGGCCTTATTGCAGTACGATAGAATCTCCCCATCAATTTTGTGGGAATCCTGGGGTCGCACAACACACCCAAAGCACTCCTCCACTTCATCCATCTAACTTGTAATTGAATCACTTTAGTGAATAAAAAGATCTGTGATATTAAGTGGGGGGTGGCACCTACCCCACCCCCCTCTAGGTGGTTCTGCCACTGCCTTCTACCTTATAGTACAAAATTCCATTTTGAACTTGCTCAACCAAAAAAAACAGGTACTGAAAATCTAGGTATATAGTACCTATTCCAACATGCTGGTACCCAGTTGCGTACAATTTACCCTTAGTATGAAAGGGTAACAAGAACATGCTGGTACCCAGTTACGTACAATTTACCCTTAGTATGAAAGGGTAACAAGAAGCGCCACATTTATGCAACCTTGAACACTTCTTGCGTTTGGTGCATCTATGGAACAAGATGACGCATGACAGTATGTTGGAACTCGTATGTGAGCAAGATTCGTTACCCAGATAATTAGATCCTTGCCGACATGATGACTCATCCTATGGCAGAATTTGAAATTTGACTGGCCCCAATAGAATAAAACTACCATTCACAAGCTATTCATTAACAGCCATTTGGGAAACTAACCTTACCAGTAATTCCTTCGGGAATAATCAACCAAATAAATCACCACGAAATCATGTCTTTAACATTAACATACCCCCATGATTTTGTAATTGTAAATTGTTAGTACAAATAATTTAGGAGAAGAAGGAAGATATTAACAAAATCTGTAAGTCTATGTTGACAAAGATGCAATTGACAAGAAACTTTTCCGTTCACTCAACTAATTATACCAAGTATTGTTTAACAATTTATGGATCTTTAGACAGTGCTAATGACCATAGGCACTACTTGAGAGAGATAATAGAGTAAACAACAGTAATTCACACATCTTTCATTCCTATTTACTCCTTGAACTATAAAACAAACCAACTTGCTTAAGTTCAGCTTGGAATATCCCTTGCTCTATTTGTAAAGATACACACGTCAAACTTGAAAAGCTCATTAATTTTCAGGCCACTTTTAAACAACCTACTACTTTCCACTTGGTTTTGCTTATTTACAACCCTATTTACCACAATTTTCTCCCTTCTACTAGAAACCACAGATCATAGGAAAGAAAAAATGATACGGGCACATATGTGTGTCGGCTCCAAATCTACCATATAAGACCCATGTGCATCGGGCGGTTCCAAACACATCATCTATATAGCCTTTTTGCAAAATTTATTTTACAAGACTAGGGGTGATAAACAAGTCGAACGTGCCCTGTGGGTGGTTGATCAAGCTTGGTTAGAAAAATTAACAAGCTTCAAAAAAATGTTCAAATTTTGTTTGATTATGAGGTAAATCCATCACAAACGAACTTTAATCTAGCCGAACACGAGTCGATCTCAAATAACTTGAGTTTTGTATACATCATAAACTATATTAGTAACTTGTTTGAACTTGGTTTGAAGTTTTAACGAGCTTAAAAAATATGTGCAAGCCAGACTTATTCATGAAATAACCAATCTTCCAAACGCAACTCAAGTAGCTTGGTTTGTTTAGAAGACTTAAATGTCCTATTTAAACAAAGGAGTTTGGGGAAGATAATGTCCAATGACGTGTTCTGATAATTAATACTCACCAATAATATTTTTAGCATTAATAAATATTCTCATGTCCTTGATGGGTATTAATTATTAAAATACGTTCTTGGCCGTCATTTTCCCAAAAGTTTGTGGACCTCGAAAATTTGCAAGACCAAAAACATCTATATTTATTATCCAGATGAATATGACAGTTTCTTGACTCTTCGTTTTTTTTTTTGATCCGCTTGTCTCTTCGTTTCGTTCAACTTTTCCTTCCTTTCCACTTTTCTTGGGAACTAAACTTACAGAGATTCTGCGAGAAAGAGAGAAAAAGAAACCTCGGAAGAAGAAGAAGAAGAAGAAGTGGGCCCCACGACAGACGTGGATAAGCAGCAGTGAGGGGAGCGTCTATGGAAGGTTCTGAGCCGAAAAGCAGGGTTGAAACCGAATTGTTCCTCCCGAGTCAGAGAACTCGTCTTCTTATTGCTCTTGTTACGGAGGTGAGTTGGGAAAAGGAGCCGGGTGCACTCGGAGGGAGTGGCGATAGCAGAAAGTGGAGCGGATGATAGTAGTAAGCGAGACATCATCTATCATCTATCATCTATCATCTATCTGAACGCAGAATCACCACTCTCTCTCTCTCTCTCTCTCTCTCTGTGTCTGCTGACTCTGCTTCAGTGCTTGCTTTTGGTACGCAATAGGCTTGCCTCTGGCACGCATCGCGGCAGAAAATCTATGAGTACCGACCAAAGGGGAGGGAAAACGTACCGACGGCCGTTGGCGGGCCTTCTCCGGCCACCGGACAGCCGATCCGAGCCGTCCAAAAATTTTAAAATATACACATATATACACGAAAAAAGGGTGCTTAGATCAAGCATCCTACACACCTCGGATGCCATTGATTCCCGCGTAGGCCCCATCGGTTTTTTATTTTAAAATTTTTGGACGGCTCGGATCGGCCGTCCGGTGGCCGGAGAAGGCCCGCCGGCGGCCGTCGGTACATTTTCCCTCCCCCTTGGTCGGTACATATAGCAGCTCTCCGCATCGCGGACTGGACCAATAACCCTACTGACGGATTTAATTCAAACTCTTATAAATCCGAGTCACCCATTGTTTGAATTCAAATTCTAGCCGTCCAATGCCGAGGTGAACGGTCAGATAGTCCGCACTACACATATAGTGCGGGAATGCAATATAGCATCTCTAGATTGACTACAGACACGCCTACCGGTTACTTTCCGATCACTCATCTCTTGCATATGTATGAGACTCATCTCCCAATTAAATATGTGAGGCCAACACATATGTAAGAAAAAAGTGGTCGGAGAGTAATCGATAAAAGTGTATGGAACATTGTCGAACAAACAATTTTGTATTTTAGCGAGCTCGTTAAGGGGTTTGGGGGAACAATCCGAGTCGACGATCCCATGCTTTTCAAAGGGGGAAGTGTCTATCACCCACAATTTGAATTCACATAAAACTATCGTATTTTAGCGAGCTCGTTAAGGGGTTCGTTAACAGAATGAATGAATTGACCTAAACATCTCTCTCTAGGTTCAAAACAAGGTTCTTACAATCCAAGAAATAGTCTAACCCCGTTGCACTTTCATTGAAAAAGAATTTTTAGAAAAAAAATATAATTTCAAACTCAAAAATAATATATTTACATAAATAATTTTTCTACTAATATAGATCTCATTTGATAAATCTCATTGAGATTTTTTAAACGTTACAAAAAAAAATTAATTTTTTATTTTTTATTTTAATTATATTTAAGCTTGAAATTACTTTTTTTTTTTTTAAAGATTTAAAAAAAAGTGGAACAGCACCTAAACTGTACAAGAAAGAAATAAACTAACAAAAACACGCCTATACAAGATACAGTAGCTATTAGTAATAAAAATGATTGACTTGGGCAAGTTTTTTACCCCCTCCTCCTTTTAGTAGGAGGGTACAAGAGCGACCAACTAAGCTAGCCATATTTGATTTATAGAGTTAAACCATAAATGGAGGAGATCTCCCGATAAGGGTTTTTTTTTTTTTTTTCCTGGAATCAGCAATTGTTGAAATAGGTAGATTAACACATTGGGAGGGAGAGTTCAACTTCTTACCTCCTTTCCCCCAGCACCTGCACGATCTAATGCCACTGGGCCAAAAGCCTCTTGGCACCAGCTCGATATGAAGTGCTAGAAATCAATACAAATATCCTTCTGAAGGGAACTGAATTGGCCAATAAACAGAGAGGAGAGTTAAGAGACATAGTAATCGATTGGATAAGAATGCAAACAGAATAAAGCACAGGTAAAACATCTTTGCCAAGGTCACAAGCCCTCACGGAATATGTGTCATCACAAGGAAATCCCTTCCGTGCCACATTGGCTAACGTAAACAAAAATTAAGATGGTTATCCACCAACAAAATCTCATACACTGTCTAGAACAACTTCAAATTGAACAGAACACCAGGGTAAAATCTCAGATTCCTAACAATTTCGGATATGCTTTGTCTAAATAGGTGAGCTCATGAGGTTTCATGCCTGCCTTGAGCGAAAATCTTGCAGCCAAATAAGTCTTCAGATCTGGAACAGCTTCAATGGCTTTAATCAAGGGTTCATCCACAGTTTTCTGATCATCCTTCTTTTCCTGTGGAAGAGAATTCTTCTCCTGCATTTTCCAAGAGAGAACGTATTAACAGACAAAAAAATAGGAACAAACAAAAGAAATTAACCCAGAAGAGAACCAGTCAACCCAGAAGAGGGGATGGTTTCATTATTTTGTTCACAAGGTTGCTCTTGCTGCAGCTCTATACCATGTGTGACTTGAGAGGAATGCCAGAATGTTTCAGCATGTGCAAAGAGAAGTGAACTCAGTATGCTGATTCTGTATGACCTGAGATCACGTTTGAGCTCATGGAGAAATGTTAAGAGGAATGCCAGGAATCAGTCCCTATGTGATGCTCCAAATATTTCTTCTGGTGTCTTTAATCCATGATGATTGTTGGTCCTGGTTTTGGCTGTTGTTTTTTGCTACTTGATTGGATGTGTCTGTTTAATGGCTCTATGTAGGAGGGGGGTGTTGTCCTGCTGCTTAGTGTGTGTGTGTGTGTGGTGTTTGTTTTTTCCTGCTATTTCCAGTTAGTAGGTTCGCTTTTGTAGGTACATGCCCACTGTAGCTAGCCTACTTAGGGTTAGGGGTGTGCTCCTCGTAACTCTTGTTGATCTTGTATCTTTGTTTGGATTTATAAAATTTAATGTACCAAAAAGAGAAAAAAGAAGTAGCCTACGCCGAAGTTCTACGATGAAAACTAACCTCTTTCTCAGCCTCGAAGAACTCTCCTTCTCCTTTCTTTTTCTTCTTCACAACTTTCTTTGCAAAGTACTTGTCATCAAACTTTTCAACGTTGCACCCAGCAATTTCAACCTTGGTAGAAGTTGCTACCAAGTAAGATTGATTCACACGCCTCAGTGGAACACCATTTATTTTGAATGGTCCTGATACAGTAAAGGAGTGATGAGACAATGGATCCATAAAGCTATTTAAAAATATATCACGAAAGCAAGTTAAATCAAAGGGACGAAGGAGAAGGATAGGGTGGTGGTCTAGAGGATTGGGCATACAGGAACAACAATTAGAAACTGAACTGTTACTTTAAGCAAAATATTTTACGAGTCAAAGCATAATTAATTATCATGGTAAAACCCCTCTTATAAAAGGTAATATGAAAAACATGAACTCTGATAAGTTGAACTCTAAAATGGAAATGAGGTAGTAACTACACGGATATACAAAGGTAATATCACTACATACAACTCCTTCACAAAATCACCATTCATCAAGGAAACTAGGCATTTCAAGCCCATGATAAGCTATCACAGCAGTGCTATAGTGGTACGAAGTCTAAAAGTATCGAGAGGTATCTATCTAGAAGACTCTATACTACGCTCCACAGGAACTATGAAAATTAAAATCCCGCATTTGATTATTCTAAGGTCTCAATTTGATCAAAAGCACCATCCATTTCAAATTGACTTCCTGTTTGATACATTTGGAATCCATGAGCCACAAATTTAATCACACACCATTTTGACATCCCAAGCTAAAAGATAAGCAATAGAAATAACAAAAAAATCTGAAATTCTAACGATCCAATTACAATGCACAAGCTAATAAAAACCAGTTGCAATCTGTAGAATCGTAGTCGCATCACCTCACCCCAATAACTAACTTTCGATCTAGCATAGAACTTGACAAAATCAAGAAACCTAATAATACCCACATAATACATCAGCTCACAAAACCACCAAATGATGCTCCAATCCTAATACCCATTTCTCAAAATCAACATAGAGCTCACCAGTAACAAGAAGCAACCCTGATGGCAGCTGTTTCAGGAAAACAACTCTCTTCCCCTTAAACCTCCCAGCCAGCATAATCAGCACCGTCCCTGGAGTAATACCAGCCCTACACATACACCATAGAAATAAAAACATAAATACAAAATATTAGTCGACTACTCGTAATTTTCTTAGTGCGTGAAGGGGTATACTTGAGTTTGGTGGGTTTGGGCTTGCGCTTGTTAACCAAGGGCTTCTTGACGTCGTCGCCGGGGTAGAACTTTGGCGGCTTCGCGGCGAGTGGTTGGTCGGCCGGCTTCTTGTCGTGGCGGGGGAAGACGCCGCCGTTTTTTTCCTTGATGGCCCACAGACCTCTCTTGTGGTACATCACGGAGCGAGAGTACTTGCCCACCCCTCGTATCAGCTCAGGGTTTCTGCTCGCCGCCCTTGTTACCTTCTTCGGGGCCATTGCTACCAAGTTTTCTCTCTCCTCTCCCTCTCTCTCTCTCTCTGAAAATGGGGGTAGCCGCAACTCGCAAGAGGGCTTCGGTATTTGTAGTTAGGGTTTTCTTGGCTGGGTCGTGAGAAGCCCGAGCGATGGGCTCATGGGCCTAGTCCGTGGTGGGCTGTTGCTCCTAATGTCCTAAACTCAAAGCCTTCTCAGCAAAACGAGTATTATTACATGATCCTGGGCACCAGATGATAGTGTTCCAAATTCTTTTCTACCTTCACATTGCTGTAGGACCTCCCACACTTTGGGATGGGGATCACACAAATTTGTTGTGAAGAGCAGTTTGAGATACCATGTGATAGTGTCCTCACGGGACATTGAATAATTTTTCCAATAGAACTAATACTCCACTAATCGAGGTGAGGTGGAAATAAGCTGACCCTGACTGTTTGATTAGTATTAAAAATAAAAAAAATACTTCACTAAACAAGTAAATTGATTTTTACATTTTTCTTTTGTCCAAGTGCACCATATTTTTTGTCTTCATTTATGTAGACTTACAAAACTACCCTTCATACATATTTGATAATCATAGTAATTTGACATCACTTAAAAAAAAGTATTTGGAGAAGAGGGGAGTGTAAAAATCCGTTCCCCTAAACAACTTTTATAAAAACGTATCCAATGAACTTCAATAAAAAAGACTTCTCAAGTATTCCTTCAATTCCATTTTGATTGTCCATCGACCACACGATTCTATTTTAACCTGACAAAAAAAATTATTTACATTTTTTAATTAGTAATGACTCTATGCATAATGAAAACGATGCATGCATGATAGTGAAAGTTTATCAAGCTGTTTGAATTTTCTGGGTAGAGATGGCAATTGAACCCATCACACTTTGACCGGCCCCGATCGGAGTGGGTTTTTGTTAAAATTTCCGGATATCGTATTGGGAGAGAATTGAAGAAACTCGGTCTAGGTTCGGGTAGACATTCACCCGGCCCAAAATTATTTTGTGCAAATATATTTAAAATTTATTCTTGTATTTTTATCCTTACAACAAATATACGACACAAGATATTAATTATATCCTCCATTTTTCTTTTAGATAGTAGATTTTGGTTAAGTTATAATATTTATTTTGTCAACTTTTATGTTTTGTGCTCATTTATTTTAGAGTCTAGAATATAATTTCTTAAAAGAGAAAAAATAGGAGGGGTTGGTAAACCTAATACCCGATAAGGATGGGACGGGGGTACTCATACATTACCCAGTCTGGATTTTTGGACGGTGATAAATTTTCGAATCAGAATTGGGATAAGGCAACCCGCCTTGCCCGCCCCGCTGTCGTCGTCATTCCTATTTCTGAGTGTGACGGTCCATAAGACGGTTATAAAAACATGATATAAATCATGTAGTAATGGGTATCTTGTTCCGTCCCATAAAATTTCGCGTTGCATAATAGTTAACGTTGAATAATATTCTTCCGAAATTTGTACTTGACTACCAATGTATATATTCAACTTACATTCCATATAATCGAATGAAACCGCGTACAAGATTTTC
This sequence comes from Rhododendron ovatum, assembly GCA_019656835.1. NCBI lineage: Eukaryota > Viridiplantae > Streptophyta > Magnoliopsida > Ericales > Ericaceae > Rhododendron > Rhododendron ovatum. Next base: position 5,762,786 of record CM033799.1, on the reverse strand, counting down.
TCTCACATAGCTAATTAGACATAGAGAAATACTTATTTGAGAAACTTGCACATAGTGCAGGGGTAACAACAGCACCTCGCAGTAATCTTAACAGACGACTCCAATGGGGGCGAGATTTACAGGCAAACATGTAATCGGAGCAAGTTGATTTCAATCCGGGTCGTAAATGAACTAAAATATGAAAACAACGCTGTCGTGAACTCTGGACTTCTGGTTCTGAGCCACACATTCAGATATCCACATCAGGTTCCTGATCTCCTGCTCCTTCAACCTCATGTATGCAAAGAATACAGCATAGTGGAACTGCAAGCTCAGAAAAAGGAAAACCCAACATTCCATCGTCAACGAAATTGGAGGTAAGCAATCAAATACGATGTCAGGCTGCATTTGGATCAAAGATAGTGCAGAGGAATATGTGGGGAAAAGGACAGGCAACGATTAGATATTGAAGTGAAGAACTCTTATTTTCCTTTCCCTTGGTAAAATCCTTCAGAAATCCACGCTCCGAACATAGGTAGTGCTGTATTTGGATCAAAGATTGGGGCAAAGATAAAGGAAGTGGAAAAGGTGAAGGATCTAACCGTTGTGAGCCGTTACTCATTAGATCCTTTCTTTTCTATTCCCTCTAATTTATCCTTCCTCAAATCTCTGAGCCTAATACACACCCGAAACGAATCAAAGAAAGTGACTACAATGTGAATCATTATCTACAGTGGAACTTTTGAAAGGAGCTCGACATAATCGGGGTGCTTAAGTGCAGACGTTGAGAAGCAACCATCACTAGAAGAAACATCTGAACTTAATAACTCACTCTCAAAATAAAGAGAAATACAAACCTGTTGCTCAAACGCAAAGCAAAGCCTCTTCACCTCCTCTTCATAGAATGCCTTGTCAAGCATCTGGCTCTCTCCGTAGGATAATTTGGCAAATATGGACTGGTAAGGAGGGTATTTTTCCATGGCAGAACGAACCTGTGACAGTAATTGTAGAAAAAAGTAAGAGCTATAAACAAAATTTAAGAGGGCAAACTATAAAGACAAAACTAGATATTACTGATGCACAACTCAACTGGTAACGAAGGTATAGGGTGAGCCAAAATTTGTGAGTAGCTAGAAAAACAAATTATATGTCCAAGAACAACTTATCCAATAATTTAATTGTTGACCAGCTTCAACAACAAACTGTTTCGTAGGTAAGAAATTTACTCATTCCTGCCATTTCTGCAGTTTCGCAAAAACTGCAACATACTTTTGCATGTGTGATGCTCACAATACTAAGTCTCGAAATGTTTGTGTGCATCAATGTATTCATTCCACCCGCAACCAAACTTATTGTGAATGAAATGCTATGAAGTATACAGAAAGCACCCAGAACTGGAATGAAGTTTATAGCAAGCACCACTGGTTGTCAAAGGAAATTGATAAATCCAAACTTCTCTCTTATAACATAACCCCCCTCTCACGTGGTAAAGCCATCGTGAGAGAAAAGATTGCGGCTCCAAGAAAGAAGACTGGATTTAGCAGCCTCTTTTTGAAACTGCAAGATGTACAAACTACTTCAAGTTTTAAACCGGCAATGTTCAGAGTCTTTGGACTTTGTCAAGGTAACAGGAAGCTGCCAAGGCAAGCCAACAGAATTTTGATTTTGAATTTCAAATTTCAGTGTTTTGCATAGGCAGATTGAGGTAATCACAAATTCTTTGCGTCTTTATAATTCATCATACAATATTCAGTTGCCTTTAAGGTAACCATATCCGTTAAGAAGAATTAATAGTATCCCAGTTCTGTACACATAAACCAAAAATTAAATAGAAAGCATCATCTTGTAATTGAGCTTTCATTAAGGAAAAGAAGGAAACCTGATCTATATCCTCACACACAGCAAGTTCCTCATGCCCGTAAGGGTAACTGTTTCATACATAACCATCATTAGAAAGAAGCTCTACAAGGGCATATAACCTCAGAAGCTGGAAAAATTTGAACTTTAACAGAAAGCTTACAGTAAGCCAAACTTGGAATATAACTTCTTACGATCATCTCGAGTAAGCTCAGTGCCAATGCTGCATCCACGTAAATGACCAAAAAGAAAGTGTTACTAAGTTGAACTAATAGACCACCATCTCGGGTGAAATAGATGATTACAAAGTTCTGAACAGTGATTCCACCTGTTGATGGTGATATTAACAGCTCTTCTGTCAGCTTCAAAGGCAAGGAGGTCAGACATGATCTCTGCAGTGGCTCCACCAAGTTTCTATTCGCAAAATTCACATATACTACAGTAGGTGAAAAAAGGAAACGGCAACCTTTATAAATAAGAGAATGAAACAAGCATTTATGCATCGGGCAGTTAACACTAACCTGACAAAACCTGTAGAAATCCTCGAGGTATGCCTTGTACAGAGTATTCCTCATTATTTCAATGTTCATGTCATCCAGATCCTGCCAGTCATAGGATTGTTAAATGTAAGCAAAAAACATGATGTACCATACTTGACCTTGAAATTATTCTATGATAAAGTAGCGAGTATAACTCAGTTCTTCTAGATAGTTAAACACGTTACACATGAGAAGCCATTCAAGTACTATTGATCTCACAACTGGAATTGCAACTGCAGGTCCAATAGAAAGGCGTAAATCGTTTTGTTCTTGCCTAATTTGACAGAAAAACCATTACAGTATCGGTTATGGTGGTACTTGTGATGTAGTTAATCTAGAAATCCTTTTTCAGTTTACATCACTCAGCAGACAATTCAAGTTCTTCATGGCGTCAGACAAGCAAATCTGTGTGTTACTGTGTCATGATACAAAGAAGGTGGGAAGGAGATATGAAAAGCAATTAGTACCTCAGACGTGATACACTCAGAGAAGTATGGAGCCAATGGTGTGTCAACAAGAACAAGTCTATAGAGCTCCCGCATATTCTGAGCGACTGCCAAAGTAGCAATGCTGAGGGAAAAATCAAGACATTCAATACCTCATTAGTAGGTAAGACATTATAGCATTATAGTTTAGTAGCTAAAACATAATTACAAACATGAATTGAGGATACATTACCTATCAAACATGCCTAAAGGATGGCATTTCTCTAGCAGTTCATGAACATCTCTTTCATGCAAGGTTCCGGTCACGATCAGGACAACATTGTCAATCATGTGACCATACCTGTAAAATAAGAAGAAATCAGGTTTCAAGAATGATCTACTTACTCAGGTAAGCATTAATTCTGAAGTTCAGTGAAGTAAAAATTCATCCCCATCCTGCCAGATATAGTGTAAGTGAACACATCAAAGTAAGATCAACTGCACGCCTACATGCCCAAACAATGTTCATACCAGTATAAGATTAGAGCTCATCCACCACGAGTCCTGTTTTTATGATCTGAGTCGTTCATTTCTTAAGTTCCAAAATTCATAAAAAGTAGCTTATTCGGACATTAGTAGCCATTTGATTGGATTCCCTATGTCATGAAAAATCGTATGATCGCAAGTTTTGGCCAGCCATTTTTTCCACAATTCGATCAGGCAGGAACTTACTGATATCTGATCAACCTGATTCTTAGCATGGCAACATAAACCGCTCAGATCATTAATATGATACCTGTGCTACACCCCACAAGCTAGACTGATCCATGCCCAAGATTTCACTTCAAGCAATAGTTAATGCAATTACGCGAAATTTGAGCCTAATTTAAGGGTCCCAGCTAGCCAAAGCTCAACATTGACACACAAATGCAACTCAAATAGTAAGTAGCAAAATCAGAAGTGACTATAGAACTATAAATGCGCTCACTTTTCTTCAAAGATAAGTTTCACTGTGACATCACTTAGCCTGCCAATAGAAGTATAAGCAGGAAAAAAAAAACACATAAACCTACAAGAGACCTGTACCTTGAGGGAAAAACGGGTCCATGCATATAGAAAACAACTTCCAAACTTCATAAAACGAATAACTTTGGCTCACGATTGGGCGTGATCCAAGCACAAGCATCTAAAGCAACAATTTTCGTGTAAAACATATTTTGTTTCTTACTATTACTACATCTTCATCCGATGCAAACCACCCGCTGCCCGTTGGTGGAAACGTTATATGAGGATTCTCGGGTTTTGGTGCTTGAAGGGGTGGTGTTAAGTATGGAAAGCCTAATCCAATGACCCAATAAGGCTTCCTCACCACCCAAAACAAACAACAAAAAAGGGAAAACCATGTTTTCACATCATAGACTACATGAGCCAAGGTATCGCCCTTTGACAAAACACATTTTCATAAATATTGTGGAAATAAAACATTTGTGTTGATGATTAATCTTATAGAAGCTGTTTTTTTAAGTTAAAAAAGTGCTTTTGAAAAGAGTGCTTACGTGATATATTCCAAAAAGGTTGACAGCGGCTCTGTGGCTTGGCAGAGCATGTGCTTGTACTCATCAACCAATTTAAGAGTGCATTTCTCCACAATTGTTGTTGTGTGCAACGGAGAAGGTTCTGCAGATACATCAGAAAAAACCACAATTAGTAGTTTATAAAACAGAAACATTACAATGTATCCATCTAAGGGTCAGAAAACAAGTGACAACATAAACCAAAATCCAGACATAGTTGAATCCTCAAAAGAGGCAAAATCACCATATTAATCAATGAACAAAAGAAGCCCACAAATCTGTGAAGGCATGAGTGAGAGGTTGGAACTTGTAGGTGTACAAATCTTTTCAGAAAATTGTTCACACCCCCAACCAAAAGTATAAAAGAACCAAATGAGACAGACATGACAAAATAGAAAAAAGTGACTCTGAATTATTTTGTTGTGATGAAATATAGGAAACTGACCACCAGATGAAACCACTGTTACCAATCTAGCGACAAATATAACATGTCAACATTTCATTTGAGTTGTCAAGTTTTTTATCTTTACGAGAAAAGTTGGGCCACTAAGGGATAACTTTTTCTACTTTCACAGGTTAGGGCACTCATGTGGTGGTGGAAGGTTCTGGGCCTGGGATGTGTTGGCAAAGTTCCTATACCGATGGGACTTACACTCGCTTTATAGACACATCTAAGGAGACTTTGACAAGTGTTCAGAGGCATCTAAAAAGTTTCAGGATCCAATTTCACTCTTCCACAGAATGTCCATACCCTTAACTAGTTAACTCTCTGTGTCAGTAACACGACAGCCATGACAAAGACAGTTCACAAATAAAACCAGGATTCAGTTATTGAAAATAAACAGCAAAAACCTGTAAGGTGAAAAATGAAAAACAAACCATACTTTCCTATCACTCATGCACGTCTTTTTGAACATTGAGCAGCTAACTTTTTTTTTTTTGATAGGCAACATTGTGCAGCTAACTTCACACAGAATTATGAAGAAGGGAGTACACTCCTACTCGAATTCGTATCAGCAGCCTTGATCATGCAGTGGCTTTGTTCACCGAACTCCGTAGTGTCCGGATGATAATTACGAGATAAAATAAACCAGTTTCAACGCATATGCAACAAATCCTAATATCTCAATTACAATCTAGAGTTGGTTTGCGCCGCAAAACATACAAGTTCCCTAAATAGCGACATAAGTTGAGTCATTCGCAAGTGAACTTTTATATGTTTCCTTAAGAGCGATGTCGGTTGAGCCACTCGCAAGTGAATTTCTAGTGCTAGGAAAGGAAGCCATGGAATAAAGGCCCATGTAGGCACGTGATGAGGGGACCAAATCACCCTATGTCAAAAAACCATGGGAGAAATCATTCTCATAGCTTGCCACGCTGATCAAGCAGAAAACTCACCATCCGCAGTTAGATACAATGCCACACTGTCCATCTGAGTAATATTAGGGACCATATGGGGCATGAGCCATAATCTCAATAGTACACCGACTCCTATCCTACCTCCATCTCCCCAGATGGATGATTGCCGCCACTTTAGTCGCAAGAATCTACCCAAGTTACAGAAAATCAAAAGGCAACACAAAAACTGAGGTCCAGACTCCAGGATCCTGAAAAAGTACAGAGATAAGAAGTTGGACTCTTCCACCATAAGACAAGATCTTGAATCCTCGCCCAAATCTTATCTTTAAGGTCATCACAATTCTCAGCCTTAAATAATTGACACGAAGAGAACCCTAAAAAATACGCAAAATCACCCTCAACTATCCTGTTTTTAGTTATTTTTCTGGCCGGGCATCTCCCTCAACCCTTTTTTTTTTTGGAAAGTTAAGAATTTTATAACCAACCAAAAGAAAGGAGAAAAGGAGCAAGGGAAAGTCCTTGAACCCCAACAGACTATACAAGAAAAGACCAAAGCTCCTACCCGACAAAGGGCCAGGAAAACAAACGACTATACAAGATTGTTACACAGATCTGAAAACAAAAAGAGGAACCCTCCAAGCCTCAAACGGCCTTCGATTAGCTGCAGATGAGTACACATTACGCCATCCATTTAAACAAGCTCGAATGCTTTCAACAAACTGATTGCCCACAGCATGCCACTCCACACCTCTTTGTCGAAAAATCCTATTATTCCTTTCCCTCCAGAGATAATAACTGGCAGCTGCAAAAACTAGTTTGAAAACCGTGCATTTGGAAGTTTTCCCCTTACAAAACTGGATACTCCAAACAATCTCATCCCAGCAATTGCCTAGGTGAGTTTGGTAGGTGAAATTACCCTCTTGCCCTCCCTCCAAAAAAAAAAAAAAAACAATCTCATCCCGCAAAAACCAAGAAGCTCTATAGATGCTACATTTTAACAAAAGCAGGTGCCAAACAGCAGCAGAAAAGGGACAGTGGAAGAAAAGATGGTCATGGGATTCCTCTCCACCCCCACATAAAACACAGCTCTTCTCACGGGTGACCCCCCAAACCATAAGCCTATCTTTTGTAGCCAGCTTGCCATGGAAAGCCAGCCACCGAATCAAAGCCCAGCGAGGGATATGGTGCTTAAACCATACCAAATCATGCCAGGGAACTTCCATCCGAGGTATCCTCAAGGCCTCCCAAGCTGACTTAGCAGAGTAAATTCCATTATGAGTAAGAGTCTAGATTACTCTATCCTCCTCCTCAGGATGGGGAAGCGAATCCTGTGGGGTATGTCGCATGATTTCTTGACTAATAACATTTCGGGGTCTTGGCCACCTCCAACTGTGATTCACAACAATAGAACTCACTCCAGCAGACAAAGACCTACCCATATTATAGACAACCGCTTCCCCAAACCTAGGAAAAAGTGGTCCCAATGGGTGCCAATGATCTAACCAAAGAAAAGTAGAAGCCCCATTCCCAATAATGTGTTTAATAAAGGTAGAAAGCAACATTTCTAAGGCCTAGAATCTTACGAAAAGTCCAAGAACAGTCCACCGGGATTTCCATGTGCCATAAACATTGCTGCTTGATCATGAAGCTATGGATCCATCTAACCCAGTCAGCCTTCATACTCGGGGCCCACAAATGCCTATGCCATCGTAGCTCTATTCCAGTCTTTGAGGAGCCTAAAACCAAGGACACCCTTCAGATTTAGGACAACACACTGAGCTCCAGCTGAGCCTAGCCCCAGTGGATTTCAGCTCAACCCCTTCCCAGAGAAAAGCCCTCATAAAAGATTCAATTTCCTTCAAAAGTTGTTGAGGAAGGATGAAAGTGGAGCACCAATAATGCTAAATATCAGTAAGAACAGAACTAATAAGCTGACATCTACCACCATAGGTCAACAATTTGTTGGCCCAAGAGGCAATCCTAGTGATGCAGGGCGATATTTTAATTATTTAAGAAATATAGAAATTTTAGTTTATTATTTTGCAATTAGTATTTTATTAGGAATCTTTCCGTTTTAGCATAAATTGCCTAGGATATTGGGTTTTCTTAATTAGGTTGATTCTATTTCCTCTTTATTGTTTTCTTGTTCTCTAAGACGTAGATTTAGTTTTCACTTATTTAGGTTTCCTTTTTAGTATTTCTAGTTTATTATAAATTGAGTTGTAAGCCTTAGGGCTAAGGGAGTTGTTAATGATGAATTAATGAAAATTTAGAGTTTATCTCTATATGTGTTTGTGTTTCAAAGGAGAACCTTTAACACAAGCAAGCTCGTGATCTCTTCTTGCAACTAATTTCGTAAAAGGAGGCTGCGCTGCATCACCTAGCCACCATTTTTTACTTAAGGCACACACAATCAGCATATCTTAGTCAAGTTGATATGAGAGGAACTCCAAGATACTTGACTGGGAGAGAAGCTTCAGGAACATTCAAAATACTCCTAAGAATCTCTCTCCTATCATCTGGGACAGCAGCAAAAAAGACTGCACTTTTTTGCAAATTTGTTTAGGAGACCAGAAAACTTGTGAAACTCAGACAAAACATTGGTAACCAAGTTGAAAGTCTGAACCTCAGCTCCACAAAGTATAAACAATGTCATCAGCAAAAATGAGATGGGATAGGTCTAAGGAACTACATCTGGGAAGGAAAACAAATCCCGCACTCGCAATCTTCCTTTGGAGAAGTTTGGTAAAGGCTTCCATGACAAATAAGAAGAGGTAAGGGGAGAGAGGGTCACCTTGCCTCAGCCCTCAACCTATTCTTAACCTCAGTATCAACTCCTGCAAAAAAAAGACTCAACTCTTCCGCATACCAGGCATCAACCTAGAGAACAAGTGAAAATCAAAACGCCTCCTCAAATTATAAAATCTTAAACCCTAGGTTTTAGCCTATCGGTCAAGGCTTGGGACTTAGTTGTTTGCTCCCTCTTAAGCTCTCAGGTTTGAAATCTCCCATGTGCTATAAAACCTCCTATGGTCTGTTCGAAACCTCCCAGGTGCGCCAGTTCCTCCTAATCGGACACCCCACTAGTGGAAGGAGAATTGCGTCCCCATAGATTAGTCCAGGTGTGTGTACGTTCGTATATTAGAAAATAAAAAAAATCGCATTTGCGTGATAAAAGAGCATCCAAATTAACTCGGTGAAAGATAGAATTCCATTCCCGTGTAGCGTGAAAAAAAGCAATTGAATCGAGAACAACATTGATAAGGTGCTGATGTCGATTACCGTTTTGGAGGTAGGGACCGTACTCGGTGGCGGAGAGGTGCATCTTGATGTCGTCAAGGGTTTCGCACTGGCAGAGGTTGTTGTAATCGGCTGCGGTGAGCAAGCCAGATCTGTAACCCCTCACGATCGCCTCCAGATAACCGCCATGGATGTTGAAGGTCATCGCTTCGAATCCGTACATTTTCCCGGAAGAGTCAGATCTGAGATTTCCCAACAAATCAAGGGTGATAAAGATGGATAGCGCTCACGATACGTACATATATTTTGTGTCGGTATTTGTTTGATCGAGAGAGAGAGAGAGAACCTGATTGGAAGCGAGGCTGCAACTCTCGAGCGGGTTTTCTGGCTTCTCTCTTCTAATCTCCCTCTGGATTGCACAGAGTGATACGCGCCAGAAAAGCTCGAGGGATTGGCGTCTCTCTCTGTTTATTGTCTCCCTCTTTCTTACCGGGTTCGAGCTTTGCTATATGGGAATATCCTGGACCTGGGTAACAGTCATGTCGGATCGTGTTTGTGTCGTGTCGGATCGTGTTTGTGTCGTGTCGTGTCCGTCGGGTTCATGTCACAAATCTCCCAACCCGAACCCAACCCATTTAGAATTCATGTTTCTCGAGCGTGTCATTTTCATGTTTCGTGTCAGAAATGATCAACCTTAACCCGTTAACTTCGTGTCCGGTTCGTGTCGTGTTATCATGTCCGTTGCTCAAATCTATATAGAATTACAGATATACCATATATTATATATATATATATATATGTTCATGTTAATGGGTGACACAAATTAGTAATCGTGTTGGTCGTGTCAATTTCGTGTCTCGCATGTACAATCTGAACCCGACCCATTTAGAAAAAGTGTTTTTCGAGTCGTGTTATTTTTGTGTTTCGTGTAAAAAATATTCAATCATAACCCGCTAACTTCTTGTCGTGTTATCGTGTTTCGTGTCCATTGCCCAGCTCTAAGATATCATCATATATCCCTCTCTCTATCTCGAGGAATTCTTCGGTGCGGTGGGTATATCAACGTGGTACCCGCTCGGCACATCTGCGCTATCCAATACACTTTTGCACGGTTCGGATTAAAACTTTCTCTCTCCTCTTACTCTAACACTTTCTCTCTCATTTTTTCTCTTTTCAAATCCGAACCGTTCAAAAATACAATAGACGGCTCAGATATGGCGAGTGGATATTCGGCACTGAAAATTTTTCCCTCTATCTCTATCTCTCTCTTTTTTTACGGTAGTATTTTTTTTTTAGCAATGTAGTAAAACTTAATTTGACTAGTGCTGGCCCCATGTATACGCCACTATGCATCCCGATTGGAAAGGAATGGCAATTGTGTGATTTAGGTGAAAATCATGGGTACTTAACTGGAAAGTGGGAGGATGCACTACAGCCTATGGATCGAATGAATCTAAACCGTTCCAACAACTTGTCCACACACCCTTCTGTTTTATAATATTGATGATAATACAATTTAACACATAAAACTAAATAATAAGTGATTAGTAATTAAGTAGAACATCCTTAAAAAAAAAAAAAAGGCAGCTGATTTTGCTACTCCCTTGTTGAGGTGCTAGGGGCACATCAGTGGGACCCACCTGTATGTGAGAGGGGTGTGGTTGATGTGCCTCTAGCATTTTGGATTTGTTAACGCTGCTCCCCTTCTTGTTTTTATTAGGTAAATTTACAAAAAATCCTTATACTTTTATGATATAAAATAAAGTGCAAAGGTGTTTTAATAAATTCACCAAATAAAGTGTAAGGATGCTTTAGTGAATTCACCTAATAAAAATAATAGAAGTAGTGTTAACAAATAACAGAGTGGCATAACCAACTGCCTAAAAAAAATCAAGTTAATCAAACATTTACAGGTATGTTAACACATTGTATTTTAGTTAAGCATGAGTTTTTTTTTTTTTATTTCACTATCCATTTTAATCAACAAAATATGCCTCTCTTTTTTATAGCAATATTCTATTAAGCTAATTTTTTACACAAGTGTTATACTTTATAATATCCACAAAATAAATAAACATCATTTTAAAGAACTCACAATTCAGACTATAGAGAGATCATGGTTTTGACTTCTGAGGGAAGCTCATCCCTTTACTTGACATTTGTGCCCTTTCTTCCTCCCTAAACTTGAACGAGTATTTACCACTTCAACATGTTATTCTCATCTCATCCAAGCAATAAGCTCCCATAATTTTCCTCAAATTTAGCAAAGCTGGTTTCAGCCAAGTATATCAAACAACAATATAGGTAGTTTATAAGACAACTTTACATTAGCTCCGTTTGAGAAAGTTTACTAGCATTTCATTCACCACACGATTACAATATAACGAGCCATTAAACCAGAGTTCTGATGAATTACAGATCATATAAAATCCTCCACTTCGGTATTTCTTGTTGTCATCCGAAGATGAACTAACTGTGGGTTTCGTACAAGTCTAACGATGATTTTGAAGGGAAAAGAAATCAGTCAACAGATAAGAGTTCGACTCCGCACTCAGTACTATAATCACAAAAGAACTAAGCAGGGCTATCAACGACAACAAGCCAAGGGTTTGGATTCAGCCTCCTGTGCTACCGGCCCAAAGTGCATACGGTTGGCCTACAAAAGATTTCAATCACTCAGGTCTCCGCATTTTCACTTTAAGTGGAATTTCCTTGTAAGACTGAACCTTTGTGGCTGCTAGACGCGAGGGCCTCCCAATAGATGGCCTTTGAAGTTCCTTAGCATCATCACCATTTGGGCCACTACGGCATCCTCCATCATCTTTTAGTGCCGACGAACACATGGAAGCTGGACCATCTTCCGGGATTTGATCATCAGAAAGAGAACATTCGGGCAATTTAGCATCGTCTACCTCAAATTTGTCTTCAGTGTCCTCTGGCTGTTCGGACTTAAACCTAGCAGATTGCCTTCTCAAAGAAACCCTGGTGAGACAATCAAAACGAAGATAATTTCCTTCTGTTTCTCGATTAACATTCAACATAGAATTTGACAGCAACAACCGCAGACAAACCTTTTGTTTCCAGTTTTTTCCCCCAATTGAACTTGTCTAAGAGTGGAAGGGTCCAAACCTGCAATTGACAAAAGAGAGACCAGAGGGTCAGAAAAACTAAATCAGTTTCTGGAATCTCAGGTGCAAAATAGTTCCAGAAGTTACACTGACGCTTTGATTTCTGCTTCTTATCATCTCTATCTGGTTCTGAGAATTCCCTTGCCTCCTCAGATGTGCTAGCTCCGACCTACATATAAGAAGGGGGACATCAAAATAGAAAGAGGGAACAACTTACAACACATGCCCTGAAAAAGTGCATACCAGACACCCCTGCACCGCAATGGTATGTATCACACCACAACAGATCCTAACAAAAACGCACAATGTACATAATATAACCACAACCTCGTGTAACTAAGACTTTGCTGTGGTATAGTTCGCAACATTCACCATAAAACGTTGTAACTTTCTTACGGCTACAGATATCATAACTTTCCCTAAAATGGATGGAGAAACAATCAAGAAAATGTGTAAACCAGAAAACCCCAAAAAATTGCCTGGTGAACACATGAAAGTCGATCTTCCTACATTTGATCCCCATGAAAAGAACATTCAGGTAATTTGGAATCAACTACCTCAAATTTGTCTTCAGTAGGCTCTGGTTCTTCAGATTTAAATCTGGCAGATTGCCTTCTTAAAGAAACACTGCTAAGACAATCAAAACAAGGATAGTTTTCTTCTGTTGTGAAATGAATAAACATCATTCAATTTAACATACACGGGCAAACCTTTTGTTTCCAGTTTTCTCCTTTAACTGATTTTGCTTTACAGTAGCAAGGCTCAAACCTGCAAGTGATGTATGAGAGACCAAAAGATCAGAAAACTTAAATCAGTTTCTCAAATCTCAAAATGTATCATCGCGCTCCCGCAGTGACACTAACTCTTTGATTGCTGCTTCTTATTCTTGGTGTGTTGTTTATTATCATCTCTATCTGGTTCTGAGGATTCCCTGTCCTCCTCAGACTTGCTAGTTCCCACCTAAACATAGCGAAGAAGGAAATGCAAATGTAGAAGGAAGGGTAAAAACAGAACATTCAAGAAGAAATGCAGATTAGAAACCCAAAAAATGTTTTTCTTATGGACCTGATTGTCCATTTCTTGGCATGCTGTCATTTTCGCCGTCTCCTAAGAAAACAAAAAGAAGATAATGATAAATAAAAGACACTCTCATAAGCCTATATGCATGCTGATAATGAAAGAGGATTCTGACCTCTAGTTCCAATTCTCTCACTTTCAGCAAACCATTTCTGCATCCAAGTTCGTGCTGTAGTGCTTTGAGCTGGAAAAGATTAACACACTATCACAAGTTAGAAGAAGCTATACAAAGACGTAAGAGCTAGAAGTTAAACATCATATACATAAAATATCAACAACCTAGGATCTCTGCAAGAACTTACCCTATCTTTACCAGAATTAAGTTCCTGCAAAGTCAAAGAAAAATAATCTCTGTCAGCATGATACAAAACTTAACTGAAAGCTGAAATTTGATCGCAAAAAGGTCAATGAACATAAAAGTATGATATATTAAAAAAAAAAAGAAGAAGAAGAAGAAGAAGAAGAAGAAAAAAACAGACCACTAGCATCTGGCTATTTGCTTGTGCAAGATGCATATTCTGTTGCTGCATTTTCTGCAAGTTGATTCTGAGTTTCTGTAACTCAAATCCGCTTAATTCAATGATTTTACTGTCAACGAGATTAAGAAAAACTTAAAACCAGAAGTTTCTGACAGTACTCAATGGAACTACCAATATTACATTTTACCAAGTATCAGCAACGGAACTAGAACTACCAAGGGGATAGACAAAGCACATCAATCTATGTCAATAAGGATGCATAGGAACAAAATGAACCAACTCTGAACACAAAAGGATACTTTCTATCGGCTAAAAGCTTCACCAGTGCAGCATTTTCCTGAATAAGAGTTTCAGAAAATGAAACTGAAGTTAAAGGATGAACGAAGCATGAATGCAAACAAACAAGTTATCAAACCTAGAAGAACTGTACCTTCTGGAGTTGCTCAATATACTCTTTAGTAAAATTTGGCACAAACTTTTCCTTCTCATGTTGGACCAATGATTGAGGCCGCTGCGGCAAGTTGCTTATGTCACCAAGCTTCTTCCTTGCTGCACTTCCAAAAGAGCTTTTTGCTGTTTTTACTACTTTAGGTTTCTCTGATAGCAATACCGAATTTCACGGTTACTTTGCCAACCAACAACCTCAAACACCCTCAAGGATAACCAAGCTTCATATTTACAGCAAAAAAATTGGGATTGAATCATCTGATTCTTGAAAAATAAGGCCCAGTTTGGATAGACGTGGATTTCTATTTAAGGTAATTCCGTAATTCACATTATCATTCAGTGGGAATAGCTCAAATTTAGAGTTCATAGTCAATACGGATTATGACGTTCAGTTTGGGAACTTTATCAGGATTGATTTTTCAATGGTTGCTTAAAATTTAAAAAGGAATAATTTAAAATGCTTCACGTTAAGGATTATAGTTATGTTAATCAGTGACCACATCAATTTCCGAGGCTGGCCTAACCTAACTTGACGACACCGTTATGCATGTTCTGTCATGCAGTCTTCCTTATACTAACTTATAAGCAAAATCAACTATCATCTTTGAGTTACTTCCCTAAGCTCTTTATTATCTTCTCCATTAGTCCTGTAAAAGTATCCCAAGCTAAAACATTGCTTTAACCACAAATGAGTATGATTCACCTTCCACTCTAGCCACCTTTAGAGAAACCTCTTATGCTTTTGGTGAATTCAACATCAAAACCCATCATTTGAAATCGACAATCTACTCAGACGGAGCCCAAGGGTTTTTAGGCCACCAGACATTAGCAGATATTACCAGAATATAAGCTTTTAATACCGGAAAAAAGTTTCTCAGAATGTCTGCACGATTTGGAACGCCTCACTTAACCTAACTGATTCAAGAACAAATAGAACAGGGGAAAGAAACTGAAGTATATGCACAGAATCGAAGATTTAATCTTAGAACATCGACATTTCGCTGATATTGCAAACCAAGCAATCAAACTGAAAAGCACAATCAAAAAAAGAAATCCAATAGAACCCTAACAGGCATTTGGGAGATGAAGTTTCGACTTTCGACACCACGTGCGGAATTTCAATGCGAATCAAGATACGACGTTGTTTTTACAGACCGAGCTAGAATTACTGAACAATAACGTGAAGAAAAAGACTAAAGACATGTGAAACTGAGAGAATCAGGGCAAATGGTGAGATTTACCTCCAGCGAGGCTGTTCTCTGAGCCGAGAACGAAGAAGCCTTCAGTGGCCGACATCGCGAGACCGCGATTTTTTCTCGCTCTCGGTCGGTCTAACACACTCTACACTCTACAGCGCTATCTCTCTCTCTCTCTCTCTCTCTCCTTTCTCTCTCTCTCTGTACAGAGAATTGAAAGAGAGCGGGGAAATGATAGGAGGTCGAACGGACGTATTGCTTGAGCAAATCTCGAGGCTATTTTTGAATCTGTGATACGATCCGACCCGGTTTATTTCAGTTCCGGGCTTGGGCTGGTTAGCAACGGGTCATCCTGGCCCATTATTTACCTACAATCATTCATCTTGTCTGGTTTTTCGATAATTCTAGTGCCACACCTATTTTCACACTCAAACACATACCCATACTCACATGATGGTGGGTCCTATACACACACTAGAGTGTGTAGTGTGTGTGGAAGAGTGGTAGGTGTGTGTTTGAGTGTGAAAATGGGTGTGGTACTAGCACCACTCCTGATTTTTTGACCAATCAAAAAATCAAATATTATATATAAAAAAACAGTGCAATAAAAACGGACACTATTGATTCGAAAATACAAGAAACTACAAATTAAAGCAACAAAACAAAACAACAAAAAATAAAAAGCCGCATGGAATCAAACGCCGGAGCCGGATCTATCAATCACACTCGTGAAAATGGATGGAGAGACCAAGGGGAGAGACACCGCACCAACTTGAGTTCGTGCCACCATAGATTGAAGGGATGAACCTGCCACAGACGCCGCCTCCGCTGCCGTTAAATCGCTCATGTCTCAGATCCAGTTCTATAGATCTGGCACCTTAGTCCAACAATGATGGAAAAATAGGAGATCTATCCTCCTAATGGAGGGAGTTTCAACAATCTCACATTCATAGAGGTGGGAGGGTACGAAGAGAAGAGAAGAACATGGGAGGAAAGACATGGGGGAAGCCGAGTCGGGGAGGGAACGACTGAGAAGAAAAGGAAAGACAAAGGAGAGCTCTCTCTGGAGAGAAAAGCACTCAGCGTCCTTCCTACACTTTGATGCCCATTCATCTTGTCTGGTTAATAATGAACTAATTTAGCCATTACGTAAGCCCCGTTCCGCTAAGGAAAAAGTCCCGTTCCGCTAAGGAAATAAGTATTTATTTTTTTAATCAAATGTGATGTATTTTAAAAGAATGACATGTCTCATAAAATAAAAAATAAGTACTTAATCTCAGATTGGACAGAAGATTGTTATTTTAGCATAATGTTATTTCATTGTTCCTATTAATCTTGTAAGAACTTCAAGATTAATGATTTTTTTTTTTGCCGTCCAAAAAAAAAGTACTTAAAAAATAAGAATCTTAGCAAAACGGAATCTAACTGTTTGTAGGAGTATTTTTTAAATTATACTTATTTTTCTTACAAGGTTTCTTTCTATTTTTACATGAAAAATAAATCTAAGGCTTAAAACTTCAACATTAAACAAAAAAGAGAAATAACTTTCAGACTATGCTTTTTCCAGATGCACTCCTTTTTTCTTTGTCTATTATGCATGTGAAAATATCAAATTGCTCTTTATATGTAAAAAAAGTTAATGCGTAAGGGTAGTTTAGTTATTTCACGTATATAATGTCCAGAAAATGAGTGCACGAGGGAAAAAAGAAGAGTGAAAATCATTTTCCTAAAAAAAAAATCAGGATGCCTTTTTGGATCTCAAAACTAGGTAAAATTGCGAAAAAAATTGATACTCCCTACTTTTTAAACGTCTTTCGTGAGAAATATTTTTTTTCCCCTCTCTCGATTTTTAGATGGAGTTGAAAACAGATTTGGAAAATATGATTGTACTAGCAAATCTCGCAGGATTCTACCTCGACTCATAGAACCCTTCCATTTGCTACTCCTTTATTGAGTTGATCATTCATGCAAATAATATACTTAATCTGTCATCAAATCAAATTACCAGATTATGTTAATTTATAGGACTGGATGACCGTTAGTCATACAAAATCGACGAAATAGCAACAATTTACAGAGTTTACGCCATAGGTAGAGCTATAACTCGTTTGTCTCCCAGTTATGTCAGCATTAGTGGTTAATAGTCAGATTACAACGTTTACAGAGTTTATGCAATCGGCGAGAAAAATGTAGTTCTCTCCGCTCCTCTATCACGGCCCCATGCCCGGCAGGGATGGCAATCCTAACTGGCCCGCTCCAGCTCCACTGGGGCAGATTTGAGGTATACAAGATGTTTCATAACGTCCAGTGACCATTTTCGGTTGCAAGTGAGCAACTTGCGCAAACTATCTGGCTACTACCCACCTCTCCCCACCTGCTTCAGTAACACTCACAAACGAGCAATAGCAACACACACAACCTTAAAACACAACTATGTTTGGAACCTTCTGATGCACATGGGTGCACATGCATCGAGCGGTTCCGGACGCAGTTGTGTTTTAAAGGGGTTGCGAAGACTCTGTCTCTGTAAATGACTTACAACATTGTGACAAAAATGCATTTTGCCTCACAAGGCACTGTAAAATGGAGAAATACTCAACAAATCACATGAACAAGAACCGAAAGCAATGTTTTCCAACAAGGTGTACGACAAAAAAACAATAGTGTACGACAAAAAAACAATAGACTTAAAAATCCAAGAAAAAGTCAAAATAAACACACGAAGAATGAAACAAATCATATTAAGGGAAACTGAAACGAAGGAACAAATCATATTTGTATTCAACACAGCCATATTGATCTGTTCTTCTAATCAGATAAAAAGACTGTCCGGCCGGAAACGTTATCATATGTTATTATCGTAATCACGACAAAAGAACACCATACAAAATACCGCCTACCCCGATACCAGGAGACAACAAAAACAAAGGATCAAGGGCTGGGCTTAATCAAAATGAAGAAACAAAGACTAATTAAACAGCCCCCTTTTCCGTATGAGAAGTGAAAGATATAAGCAGCTAAAGCAGAAGGCATACCAAAATGTCTTCACAAGAATTGATCACTTGCGGACACCCACAGCTAAATTTTGCTAATGATAGATCCCTAAGTTTCTTGACATGAAGGCGGCTTCTCTGCCACTTGATGGAGTGGATGGTCTAATTGGGACATGCCACTGATGGATTGGATGGTCTAGTTGGGCCACATGGGCCTGCCACATAGTCTACTTTGATGAATTCCGTATTGTTCATGTTCTAAGCCCCTTTTGGTAGATCATCCCTGGACAAGAAATCAGATTGATTCAATAACTGTAATGGCGGTTTCCTCATATTCATTTTCAAAAAATCGCAACATATGATTTTAAGAACAAACAAAAAAATAAATACGATGAAATCAGACAGCTACAAGTATCGGATTAATCAATTTTTTCTCGAGACCATCCCCGGACATGGGCCTAAAATATGAACAAACATCAAAATATGCGATGTTGCCCAACTGGACCCTCCAGTCCATCAAGTGGCTTGGAGAGAATCTGAACTCCATATGATAAAACAAAATAGGGCTCATGCCATAGAAAGGATATGGGCAAGAAGAGTTTATCGAACCATAACCATGTGGTCCCCACTAGATTGACAAGCAACTGCTTCAAGTCTCTTCCAGTTCAACTCACGCTGCTCTTCCAAGTCACGAGACCTAGCTTCTTTCTCCGCAAACTGCCGGTCACACTCTTCAAACAGCTCAGCATCCATCTCCAGGAACATTCTTCGCACATTACCAGTCAGCCCGTGAACTGCCTGGTTCCAGTGGCCCTGCATATTCCTCTCCAATGCTTCGAAAATGAGTGGCAAAATTACTTGTCGGTTCTGGGCAATCAAGCCCACTATGTGTTCGTTGTTCCACAAGAATAGCGCTCGCTCTGCTACCTGTAATGTGCCTATAATTAGAAAGAACTAGTAAAAGCTTAATAATGTGAGGTACTACCATATATGTATAATATCGCGAACAATATGCATGCGTTCGTTGTTACAAGCATCAGATTTGTGCACATGTTCAAGAGTCGGATCTTCCCAAACTCAAATGTTAGGATATTGAGATATGCGTCCAGATTACTTAATTGTATAGACTAATCTACTAAAGTTTATATTTTGACAGTACGTTGGGATTTCGGTAGGAATGAAATTTGAAGTACATGTACATTAAAAAAGGAAATTTCTACTTCCCATCCATATCAAATGCTAGAAATGTTTATTTTTGGCTAATGCAAGAATTTTTTTTTTTCCCCAAATTTCGCATTCAAGGATCAAAGTGTCTAAAATGGGCATCAGACATACATCCCACACCCTTACCTAGGAGTGTCTGACATGGGTATTAGGTACAGAGATATATTTAGATGACTCAGTGTAACATAGAAAAATACAAGATAGTGCAACCACATCCAAAAAGCAATAGAAATCAAAGACAGCTACAGCTAGAGCTAAGCAGGGGGTGCGCAAAACACCAGGTACTATCTTATATTCTTACTCATTCTGGACTTGCTTTGATTCAGTAGTTAAGATTCCGCCCACAAGCACAGATTAAACCTGCTTATTAACCAGATTCACACCCAACGACGCATGTTCAGAAGCCTAACAAGCCTGTTTACATGCTAGCATTCTTCAACAGACTGAATATAACGGGGAAACTCACATGCCTAAGAAGTGGAACCGTGGACATGCAACAAGGATACGACGCCAGAATGACATGCTGGCATGACACTTTATCCTAGAAAAATGCACAAGATGGAGGACATTGCATACTTGATCATACCAAAAGAAAAAAACCACTACCGTGGTTCTAGCAAAGTCAATCAAGGAAGAATAACAAGAATATTTTTACATTATCCATCAAATTGGAGCCAACCTAACCCAAACTCAAGCTTGTTGCCCCTAGAATTGCAACTACCGAATGTATTATAAAGTCTAGGTCTTGCGAGAGCTCGACAATCACCTAGCCATGCAAATTAAAATGCAAAGTAGATGCTATGAGCAAGTGAAACAAACAATTCTCAACT
>CM033799.1:5574573-5742339 GCA_019656835.1 Rhododendron ovatum | reverse complement strand
GAACCTAGATGTGCATTTCATTCAGTTCCTTTCGGTTCACAGAATAGAAGCCACACATAAAGCCACTAGAATACCGACGGCCAATCGGTGACAAATATCCACTGAAAACATGCTTTATAAACCCATTCAGAAAAAAAAAATTAAAGCCACACCATAAAGACAGAAAGCACAAATGGAGGTAAGACATTGTGCACGGGGAAGAGGGAAACACTAGACATACAGACTTGAGTCACTCGACAATCAAGTGAACTACCAAATCAAAATAACCCATATGAAACCAAAAAAAAAAATATTTGGGCAACACATCACCTCATAAAAAAGACAAGAAAAGCTTACCAAAAAGAGCATAGAACAACATGAATAGGTAAGCATTAAAATGAAGACGCTCTATAACCATATGCATTTCTTCAAGAACATGCGAACAAGCAAGTAATTTGCATTCAGAAGCGCATCGTAACATCACTGAATATCAGAGTCACAGAACAATATTAGTATATTACAATACTTCAAATACAATTGAATACAGGAAGCCTCATATAGCCATTATCTTGCCCTCACTCCCATTGTTTCAGCAAAACAATCAACTTAACAACAAGAATATAATAATCTGAACAATATTGATAAAAAAAAAGTAGGTAATAGGCACCAAAGAATCCACCAATCGATAAGCTAATGATAATGAGAACTCATCACATGCATGGATGTCCAAAAGGGAGTAAAAGAACTACAAGTCAGTACAGAAAGTAGTAGTAGTTCAATTCGAAACCTGGAAATGAGAGCTGTTGAGGCAGCGTCCAATCTGTCGGAAAAGAGGAACCATGCACCGCTGGAATTCCGCAGACTGAGTAGCTTCTAAAACTTCCTCCAATTCTCCAAGAAAGAGAACCTCCTTCCCACAATTAGTCACTGGCCAGTACTTCAACAAACCCCTAATGACAGTATCAGCCAACTTATAATCTTTCTCAACAAACTGGGTAATGCAGTAAGACAACTGTTGATGATACGTGGAAATAGACTTAGGCTTGTGAAGCGGTATAAGTGCCCGAGTAAGGAATAACTTATGTTCCTCTTTCATCGGCAATGCAAACCCATTTATAATACTCCCAAGAATCTCCAAAAACTCACCAATCCCACTGTGCCTCTCTGTTTCGAATATAAACCGGTAGAAAATATTGTTTATCGCCTTCCTTATAAACGGGCGATGTACCATGAATTTCCCATAGATACGATGAAGAATAGTCTTCAAATACTCCCGTTCCCGTGGATCCTCCGAATCAAACAAGTCAAGCAGTTTCAACACGAACGAGTGATCAATGTAGCGTTTTGCAACCTTAGTGTCAGTATCAGAAGACACAATGTATCTCAATAGCAACTCGTACACCAATTGTAAGTGAAGCCACGAGGGCTCCAAATAAACGTCATCCTCGTCTGGATCACCGGTTTCGCTAGCACTATTCTCATGAGACGCCGGCGGTAAGCACCGGAAAATGTTCACCGAGATCATCCTAACCAATTCCTCTTGCAATGTCTCATTCAATTTACACGAACCCGACTGAACCAAATCGAGTAATTCTAACAGCGTTTGCC
This sequence comes from Rhododendron ovatum, assembly GCA_019656835.1. Classification (NCBI taxonomy): domain Eukaryota; kingdom Viridiplantae; phylum Streptophyta; class Magnoliopsida; order Ericales; family Ericaceae; genus Rhododendron; species Rhododendron ovatum. The sequence goes on along the minus strand of CM033799.1, from coordinate 5,740,752 downwards.
TCTTGATCTCTTTCTCGCGGGCCGATTTTAAGGTATCAGAGAAATCGAACGAAAAGCAACAGACTTGGAACTTACGGAGGACCAGCACGTGGCGATCCGACGCGGGGACGTCCTTCAACGGGGGCAGGACCTCTGTGGCTGCGGAGTTGAGCGCGGGCAGGGAATTGGGCCCCGCCGGTGGGGGCGGGGCGGCAGCGGAGGAGCGGGAGGCGTGGTTTACGGTGACGCTGGGCGGCGGCGCGCTGGAGGTGGGGGGCTCGATGGATTCGGGCTTGGAGCTCTTGCGTTGTCCCCGTTTGATGATTTTAAACATGATGATTGGAACTTCGGAACCCTAATGATTTTACCGTCCCTGTATCTATTTCTCTAACCCTAACCCTAGGGTTTGTTGTGTCTAATTAGTGTGTGTTTGTTTGTTTGTTCTACATGGGACCGTTGGTGCGGATGGTCGGGCAATTGGAGCCCTAGGAATCGATCAATGCAGGAGGAAGTAGATGTATATACAGAGAGAGAGAGAGACAGGACTTTCTAGGGAAACAAACGGGGTAAAGGGGAGGGGAGAGAGAGAGAGACTGTTACCTGATGGAGGAGGAGAGAGAGGATAATGGGGGGGAGATCCGAAAAGGGAGAGATGGGGAGGGCGAAGGCATCTGCGGAGGAGTTGGGACTTGGGGGAGAGAGAGAGAGAGAGAGAAAGGGAAACGAGAAAAAGACAGGTATGGGGGTTATTGTTTAAAATAACAAGCTTTGTCGTTAGGATAATGTGATTAGTTGACTTATTTTTTGTTACTACATTTATTTATAATCTGTTAAATAAACGACAAAAAATATGGATTTAAAGATATTGAATTCATGTTTTATAAGCTTACTAGAGCTAGCCCGTGCCTACGGTACTACGTATCCCGGTTGGAAGGGAATGGTAGTTGTGTGATTTAGGTGAAAACTATGGGCACTTAACCGGAAAGTGGGAGGATGCACTACAGCCTATGGATCAAATGAATCTAAGCCGTTCCAACAATTTGTCCTCACACCCTTCTGTTTTATACTAGAGATTTATTATTAGTAGTAATATTGGATGTTATTTTTGGGAGTTTATACGATACATCGACCTGTTGTTCACTACGAGCCAATAAAGATTCTGTCACATCACGTAGACCCAATATAACTTGAATGAACTCATACTCACTTAAAAGCTTAAGCTATCCAACATTTTTATATTATAAACCAACTTTTATTGTGTATATCCTGGCATGTTCAAACAATTATTTGTAATTTAATAGGATGTAACTGATTCATTTCATTATAGATGAATAAGTCTTGATATTTTATTACTACAATTGGATAGAGGACTTAAGATTCACACATGTTCGAACAATTATTTGTAATTTAATGGGATGTAAAAACAAGATATAAGAGCTTGTCATGGTGATTTGACTTTATTATGGAGGTAGGAAGAATCAATTTTAAGCAACCAAAATCTCAACATTTAAGGTCGAGTTTTGTGTTAGGGATGAGGACGTAGGAATTTCAAAGGAAGTCTTCATATATATATAAAAGGAAAATTTTAAAATCAGCCCAATGAACTTACAATAATAAATGTGTAAATGTGCATTGAAGGGTTCAAAAAGTATACAAAATTACGTGTTTTTCTTATTTTTAGTGTACTTATCGTCAGCTCAGTGGACTGACAATAGCAAGACCGATATGGGTAACCTTTTCAAAAAAATTATACTAGGAGACAACGTATTACTTTTGCAAATGTACATATATTTTTTTGGTGCATCAAATATTCATTTTTAATTTCTACATGGGATGCTTCATAATTTTTTGAAATTTGGGGATATGGATGAAACTTGGATAGGGGGCCATATTTTTGTAGTTACCCATTAAACTGTGTAAAACACGCGTATGCGTTCTCATGTTTTTCTTTTCCGTAATAATACTTTTTAGCACTCGAAAATTGCATTGCACTTTTATTTCAATTTTTTGTCATGATATGTTGAAGACTAATCTTTAGCTATAGTCATGATAAATTGCATTACAATAATCTTTTAGTAGTTAGAGCACTTTTAGCAGATTAGGATTAGCTATTTCTGATACAGAACACAAATATGAAGCCACACAATAACACGAAAAGTTAAAACAGATCGGGTTAGGATTGATAAAATTCTGACACAAACACGAGATGACACAACACGAATACGACACGACACGTCGCGGGGTGGGAATTTATGAAAGGACGCGATAACCCGACACGAATCCGACGCAATGTTTGCGGGTTGGGGTCGCTATTTCTGACACGGAACACGAATAGGACATGGCACGATAACAAAAAACCTAAACAGGTCGGGTTAAGGTTTAGAGAATTCTAACACAACACAAACATTACACGATGCCCACCGGTAATGGTTATATCATCAAAACAAATCCATTGGAGCGAGTTATCAGAACGCAACAACACAAAAACCAAATATGCATAACAGTGAGAATGAACTGTATCAAATTCATAGCCTCAGGGTAACAAGTGTGGTATATGGCACACTGCTGGAATACTGTCATCGTAACTACCAACTGTATCATGTTTATGACTGAATGCAACACGGCCGCTAACGTAGTTTTGGTTCCATAATGCTATGAAACGAAGACAGTGACTCAGAAGATGAAGATCAACCGATAATTCCAAACTACCGGAAGCCTAGATAATAGCAGAGTTGTTACCAAACTGCTTTGCCACCTCCACCGTAGCCCTTGCCCGAAGAACCTGCTGCAGCTTTGCCTCGCGGATCAACTGCACCTCTGACTTCATTCGATAAATTCCAACTCGCAGATGCACTTCCCTTGCCCAATTCTTTTCCTGTATTCCAAACCCACCCTTGGTTGGTTTGAGCAGAAACCTGTCTATTCCAACCACTAGCACCAACACCAATTCCACTAGCACTACCTTGATCACTCCTCCCACGGCCGCCAAAACCTCCTCTTTGCGACCTCCCTCCACCTTGAGAAAACCCGCCTCTACTTGATCTCTCATTCTCACCCCCAACAAATGCCAAGTTATGTTTGTTGCTCCATTCACCGTTTTGATTCCTCGTCCCAAGTCCTCGACCTCCGAAACCACCTCCTCTTTCCAACTTTCCCCTTCCTCGAAAGCCTCCCCTACCATATCCTGCTCCACCTCTACGCCCTCTCCAGCTTGATTGACCTCTGCCTCCAAAATTACCTCCTATTTTGTTGAGTCCACCTCTCCCTCCATATCCACCTTTATCCTCACCACCATTCGAACTAAACGGATTCATCGAAGATGTTCTTCCTCTACCAAATTGATTTCTACCTCCTCTGACACCGCCTCTTCCCCTTCTCCCCCCTGAACCAGGCCATACAACAAATCTTCCTGTCATGTCCCAGCTATTTTGTGGAAATGTGCTCTCTCCGTAGTTTCCCATCCCATTTTTGTTCCACCCACCAACTTTATTCCCACTAAACGGATTATTGCCAGAACTGTCATTTTTTACTGTCCTTTCTGCAGTCTGAACTCGTTTATTCAAATGTGTATGCTTACTCCAAGAAAGCCCCCCAGTTTGATTCTTCGGTTCTGTGGCTGAACAGTTCCAAGCTGTTTTGGTTCCACTAAAACTTTCTTTACAGCTACGATTTCCTGCAGCTTTGTACAAGAATCAACACAAATTGGACATGAATAACAAGTTGCAACGATGTTATTATAGATGCTGTAAAATCAGTTAACAGACCCGGTCTGCTGCCAGTACCTTTGTTGGCATCATTATTGACTGAGTTACGGGTATTTGCGAAATAGGTTTCGCACTGGAGCTGTAAATCAAAAACTCAACAAAATTAATCACAGAGAGAGAGAGAGAGAGAGAGAGAGAGAGAGTCATAAGCCCAAAGATGGTAGACCAAGTTAAAAACTAACTGATAAGCCTGAAGATGGGAAAGCAGGCCAAGACTTTCTGCATAAAAGAACCATCAGTATCAATTATATTTTTGCAAAAGTAACCAAATGAAAACAGAACGCGAAAGTATAAGCACAATTTTTGTATCCACTAACGCATTTTAGCAACTATCCGCCTCTATATGAGAACATATCATGAGCAGGTGGTATTAACAATGAATACGCGCAATTTTCCTGACCTTTGAGTAGACACTGCTCCAGCGCCACATCTTTTTCCCTGTGATACTGTTGCCACTCCTGATTCAAGATATGCGACTGTATGTTAATTATCGTAATGTAAAATATCCTTCAACTCAAAAAGATCCATACGTGGAGTGGCAAACTATTTGCACAGAAACTTGGTATACAATAAGGCATATATTCCTAAACAACCTAGTACCAAGTTACAAATAAAGCATTCAATCTATCATGAGCTTTCAGGAGTTGTTAAAAAGACAAAGGATCAATATGGGAAAACATACGTCCAAATTCGACAAAGATACCATCCCTCACTAGGTGATCTACCAAAGTTTCCTACCTCGAGAAGAGTCTTTCGTTCCAAGCAGACCAATTGATTGCACAGGCTCTGCAGCTTCACTTGAAAGAGGCAACAGCGCATCAAAACGACATCAAAAGAGTATCACAAAAATTAAACTTAAAAACATATCGATCAAAAAGACTCAGCAAATACTTGAAAGCATACCCCAAAGAAACAGCAGAATTCTCTCCACGAACCCGGGAAAGATGCTCACATTTAACTGCGAAACAACACATAAGAGAAATTACAACAGAGATGGAGCCTACCACGAAAATAGAACCAGGAATAGGAAACCAAGGCTAAACCTCTAAGAATTTCACGATGAGAATCAAGCTTCACAGTGATATCAGAACGATAAACGGCCAAGACGCGGCACAGGTATCCCTTCATAGGACCCACTTTAATTCTCACTGATTGACCAATGGAGAAATTTCCACCTTTACTTTCTCGGTTGGCTGCATTTATGATGGAAGTTCACTATGGATAAAAGAGAAAAGGATGCCAGTGTAAAAGCATTAAAGACTTTTTAACATACAGTTGCTGGTATTTCCCCTTGTTTGCATAGGTTTCTTAGATGATAGAGGAGATTTAGATGATAACAAGAAACCGCTAACCATTGCGGAACTTGATTCATCACCCTGATTAAAAAAAAATATTACATCAGAAGAAAACAAAAAATGCAAGAAAAGATAAATTGAATAATACAACATACAACCTTTTCATTACAAGCATCATTGCCCGTTTCAATTTTCTCACATATCTGAGACTTACAGCAGATATAACCGCTGTTTTCAAGTTCATTTTCATCGTATAAGAAGATTGTTCCTCTAAATATTTGCTTAACAATCCCTTGCCGACCCTGTGATGCATGACGAAGTAGCGTTATAGGTACCTTATTTTCAGTAAACTACATTGACACACAGAGTTCAAACTCCTGACTTAATGCTCAAACCTGTAATGGACCTTCTGAAACCCTGACAGTATCATTAATCGACGTTGTCTTCAAGCAACGATCTAATGTAGTGAATTTCTTAGCAAATGACCCTTTCTTTAAGTGCTTTTGGTTTACAGTCACCACATCTGGTCCTTCTGAACCCTCTTTTAAAATCTGAAACAAATCATACGCTTAAGAGAATGAAAAAATAGATTGATGAAAAGCACAATTTAATTTTAAGTACCTTGAAACTATCATCTTCCACTGTGCCCACAATAACTCCAAAATCCTTCCGACTGCAATGGTAAAAATAAATAGACAAGTAAAAACCCAAGGCACATTAATTAAGGCTCCATTAAAACATTTTCCGCAAAAACATTTTCCTAGTTAAGTTTATTTGGTTGCACATAAACTCACTTGTTTTCAACCAATTCAATGTAAAATGACTTGCCCTTCAGATTCCCGTAAGTCATTTCTACCCTTCAGATTTCCAAGTGTCATTTGAGAACTTCTTTTTTCCTCAAGGAAGTAAATATTTTTACCGAACACAGGAAAATTAAAAGATGGAAACGATTTTCATGTTTACGTAGAAGATTACTTTAAAGAGAATATTTTACAATGAGACAAAATAGTACGTAATATTAACCAGTAGGAATTTCTGATGCAGCAAGTGTAGGAAATGTACGTACTTAAATAACACAGGATCATGCACTTCAAAAGTACATGTTGACGACCCCTCTCCTTTTGAACCACCAATTTCACTCTTGATAATGTGCTTCTCCTCTTGCTCACCATAAAGTTCACTGAGCCACTCTTGACAATCAGAGTCCTCTTTCTTATTAGGCTTAAACTTGAGGAGCTCCTCTTCAGAAGGCATTAAACCCCAGAACATTAACGAGCTGATTGATACTTTTTTGTACAAATAACCATCTTTGAGCTTCATTCCATCAAGAACCTCAAAAAATTGGCCGGTATCACGGTCACGTACATACTGAATGAGAGGCCGGAATTCCCTACAGTTTTCATGTAAACAATAATCACACACCTACTAAGACCTTACAGAGCCAATGTGGAAAATGGGAGCATGCGTATTACTCGAGTTCGGTGGAGTTGATCAGTCTTGGTGCTGGAGTGGCAGACTTCTTGGAAGCAATTCCTCCACCCTGTACGCAGGTATGAAACTCATCTCATGTAACAAGTTGATTGTGGCTCATTGAATGAACAGAAAACGAAACAGGAACAAATTGGCATCTTGGCACACTATTTTCGCAAAGTTTTTCTGTGATTGTGGCAAGAACAAAAATGAAAGAAAAGAGGAGGCCTAAAATTTCGTTACATTCTCTCTCCTCAAAGACTTCCAGAAAATTGAGCAGAGAAAAATAAGAGCGTAAATAGTATAGAGCATAAATGGTATATTACGAATTTTCTAGCCATCGCTTGTAGATCAATTCTGGGGATCAGCTTTACGGTAGCTTTTTCCCGTGCCTCATTCACAGCTATAACCTACAGAAACATGAAATCGGATATTAATAACCAACTAGGAAAGAGCCAAGTACATCAAAGAAATGACTAGAGCAGAGAAACATTAAAACCAACTCATGAATAGCTTTGCCCAACCCTTTATACCTCTGCGAGGTCTCCCTTGTATTTCCCATTCTTCATACGGACCCACGAGCCCACTGAAACATCGTTGCATTTGCTTTGCATGGAGAGCAAAAGAGAAACTTTATTCTTTGGGACAGGCGTTGCACAGCTCGAATATACACTAAAAATCCCTTTGCATGCCTGAATTTAATAGTAATCTCTATATGTATCAGTTTAGCTACTAACCATTGCCAGTCGAAGTAATAATATTCATAAACAACGAAAACATTTTACTCGTATGATAACAAGATCTCAAAAAGTAAAAGAAGAAGATTACCTCAACAATATCAAATTGCCTTTCTGCTTCAATATAGATAAAGCCTCTCACACGCTCAACAAAAAATGCAGAGATTATATTTAGCTTAGTTCCCAGAGACTGGAAGTCCACATACTTCTGCATTAGGCAGAAAGCTGAAAGCCTCTCACATCCAACCTACATCGAACAAGTCACTGAGGGAGATGCCAAATTTCCAATTTAATCTTTTGGTTCCTTAGATGTTCCAGAGGAATCATGGTTACTCAGTTCCTCCACATAAAAAAGGTTTTGTTTACTCCAAGTTTCAACTCACAAGTCGCAACAAAAATACTTTTCTAGTAGTATATTTCTTTGACTCTAGACCAAGATTCCAATTAGTTGACATTACATTCTGTTACTCCTATTCAACAACGTGAATCGATGAATTTGAAAATTCAACTCTTTTTAATTTTAGATCTCAATAACATTTACCATGTCGTTGTAAATCTATCAAATTGTGATTTCATGTACCAAATGTTAATATAGCAATCCATCCGATATTTTTGTTCTGACAATTGTATAGAGACCAGATGTGCGAAAACCATACTGTGCATTTGACTTTCCAGATGGTTGGATCCTCAGAAGAAGGAGCAATTGCATCTGCAGCCAATCCTCCAGGCTCATATGTTACAACTGCAAGTCTTGCATCCAACCTTCTTGGCTCATATTCCCCTTCTGCATAGGTAAGAAAACTGGAGTTCGGCTTATAACGCTCTTCCACCAGTTTTTCTAGTTCTTCCCCACTAAGCTCCCCTTCGTCATACCCAAACGGAAAGTAATGGGCTTTTCCAGGTTTATCCTCGAATTTAACCTGTGCTGTAAATTCATCTTCCAGGAAGTCTGCTTAGCAGAGAAAAATAACCAAACAATCAATCTAAACAGCATTGCAAATTACTCCAACATTAGTGCAACAGTGTAAGTAATTCTTCATACAAAAATAACATTGATTGTTTATTTCCAATAATGAGCTGATTTTTTTAGTGCATAAACACTGATTTTTCTCAAGCTGGCGCCTGCAGCAAGAAATAAAATACACAGGCACACAGTGAGTATGCATTGAAGCATTTTAAGAAAACACATGTAATGTGCTCACTTTTGCTATTTATATGTAGCTAATCACACTCAAAAGCATGAACCCGAGATTAAATGCACTGATTTTGTTCACGAGATGCCATAAAACAGCGATTTACCCTTTCAAACTTCATGTTCCAGACCTAGGGGTTTGGCCCCATGGTCGTGCAGGGTTTAGGGTTTGACTTTCTAACGTATACTAAAATCCTATGGGGAAAAAAAAGAAGAACTTCATCTTCCATTAATCTTCTTTTTTCTCAGAAACTTATCCAACTTGAACTCCACCACCTTTGTCTTCCTCGCAAGCCACGATCAACTTTGTAACCACCCAAAACCAAACCCAGCAACTACCCTACACCCCATAGCCACGGCCAACCCAACCCCAATCACCTCCCATCTCCCACCCACCTGCATTCCCCAGCACCACCGCCTGCCAACTCCCCACAACCACCCCCTCGCGTCCCTTTTCTTTTTTTTTTTTTGACAATCTAGCTAGGGTGTCTCCTCTAATTTGTTAAAGATTTGGGTGTATGGACTCGAAAGAAACCGTGGAAATGCATAAATCTGGGGTTTACGAAGAGAAGAAGGAAGTTGAGGCGATCGTAGGGGAAAGTAGGTGGTTGTGGTGGCAATTTTTTATCACCATCACAGTCCCGTCGTAATTCCTCCGCGCGTCCAAACGCAATGGCTCAACCTCAGGGCTTGTTCGATTTACATTCCCAGTATATTTTTTCTACTTCTTTCAAAACACAAACGAAGAAGCCTCAAGTAACGCCTATATGTGTCATTTTTTAGACCCTTTAAACTTTGAAAATATCAATTTTTTTTTGTCTTCTTTAAAAAAGTCCTTCGACGCTACGGTCGGAGAGCAAGGTCTATAGGTGCGAAAATTAGAGGAGTCAGATTGCCACTTAAGCCTTAGAAAAAATATTGACATCTAAAAAAGTTAAGAAAAAAAAAAGAGTTATAGTTTCTTATAAAATCTCTCATTTTAATTGAGCATTTTGGTGAGAAACAGAAAGAGAAGCAAAAAAAAATTGATTGGTCTTTTCTCTTTCTCACTTTATCTCACAAAAAAATGATGAATTTTTTTAGAGAGAGCTCTCGTTTCTCATCTTTTCGTTTCTCACCGTCCGAACGAGCTCCAAGATTCAAGTTTTCACGTCCTTTCCATTCATTTCCACTGATCATCTCATCTGCAGTTAAAGAAATGCTGTACAAGGAAAAAATATTCGAGGGACAAACTATATATAGCAAACACCTTGATCATCAGAAACCGACGAAGAACAATTTTTCTGGGGGGTGTTTTGTTTCTGTTACCTTCATCAGAAAGTGAGTCATCGTCGGTATCCTCGTCCTCGTCAACGTCGTACGCAGCATCCTCAACGAACCGAAGGACGCCGCCGCTGTTCTTCCTCTTCCTGGCGGCGCCACTACTACTGCCGGTCTTGCCGGCATGGTCAATGCGCTTTCTCTTTCCGGCGCCGGAGTTCTCTCCGACGACTTGTTTACCCTTGGACCACGGTATGATTGTCATCTGAGAAACGCGGGAGTTGTGATGACTGAAGAGAGCAACAGTGGACAGTAGTAAGAGAAATGCTAAGTATAAAGAAAATGGATAAAGAATTGACCCTTAAAGTGTACATGAATGGCTCAGATGCACTGCACACTGAATCTGAATCGTTCATGTACACTTTAAGGGTCAATTCTTTGCTTATTTTTTTTGTCCCTAGCGCACTCCTCCAGTAGTAAACCATCAAGAGAGAGAGAGATGGTCAGTGGTTTGTGTAGCATGTTAGTACTATAGGTACGTGGAATCAGAATAATGCAATTTCCACTCTTTTTCAGAGTTATTTGAAATCGCTCCTTGATGATTGGTTGGACTTAGGGCCGTAAATGAACCGAGCGAGCTCGAGTTTTTGGCTCATTTAGTAAACGAGTCGAGTGGAGCTTAGCTCGTTAAGGGAAGCTCGACTCGATTAAAGAGGTTCGTTTAGTAAATGACTAAGCTTAGCTCGTTACGGCTAGAGCCGAGCTGGAGTTCAAGTTTTTGGCTCGTTTAGTAAACAAGCTCGAGCTCGACAAAGCTCGGCTGGGCTAGACTATGTTTAGAACTTGTGGGATGGAATAGAAAATAATAGAAAGGAAGGATGGATGGGAAAAATCTGAATGAGAAATTCTAGAGAAAGTGTACTTATTGTTATTGCTCGTTTGTTTTGCAGAAAATGTTTCCGGTGTAAAAAAAAAAACAAACCCCGTAGGAGAGAAATACTAACAACTTACTGAAGATGGAAATAAAAAAAATTAAGAAAACAAAAAGAGAAAAAAAAAATTGAAAAGAAAGCAAATTTCTCGTTTGTTTTTTCTTATTTTTTTCCCACATTCCGAAGTTAAGAACAATGGAAGAAATAATTAAGAACATTGCGGCCATACGCAAAAGTTTGCAGCCATAAGGAAAAGTTTGTCCCACCAGCCAAAGTTTGCGGCCATAACTCAAACAGAACCATGTTTGTGGTTCATGCTCTCCATATTCCTTCTTCCCACAACTAAGAGTGATAAACGAGCCAAACGAGCCGAGGAAACTATTGATCAAGTTTAGTTTGAAAACTTAAGAAGCTTTAAAAATATGTTTGAGTTTAGCTTGTTTATGAGACGAGCCAATCTCAAACAAGTTTCAAGAAAATGTTCAAGTTTTAACGTAACAAACCAATCTGGAACAAACTTTTACCGAACAAACATGAGCTCTGGACGACTCTTACCGCTGCACTTCAACGTTCAATATATGGATCAATTAGTAAATATATGTAGGCTTATTATTCATCAAAAAAATTGGACTCCATCACTATGTTAAGTTGCCACTCAACTTGTATTTCAAAATTTACCATACAAACGAATTAAGCATGACAACAATTCATGCACTCCCAAATTCAGTACCAATCCGAGAGAATACGCGTAAGATTTTATTCCTTTAGACTTCTCATTGAAGAAGAAATGTTCGCGCAACAATGGAGTGAAATTACACAAGCAATTGGCAAAGATTAAATGACGACAAGATAACCGTATAATTTACAGGACTGTACATGTGAATGTACATGTATCAATATAGGGTGGGAGTATGTTCCCAGTGGAATTTGCAGTTGAACTATTCTGGCAAAAGTGGCAGCCGAGAGACAGTACGACCTCCAACGCCACCGGTTAGTGATTTCAGGCTTATTTCCTTTGATAAACTTGGAGTAGATTTATGGTATTTTCCGGAACCAGTCTTCTTGATTAACTTCTGGGGAAGGATTTGTAACCTGGGGCTTTGCTCAGTACCTGAATTCTCCACGGCCAGCTGATAGCTTTCCACAAGCTCAAGTTGTCTGGCAATAATATCAGAACGTCTGGGGAGAAGTTCAACTGGTTCTCCTCCGGGAATCACAATATATTCAATCGCAAGTCGGACCTCCTATAACGAACCATATGAGAAGAAAGTCAGTTATGCAATTGTAATAGCAAGGGAGAAAACTTACGCCTGAAAAGTGGAAACGAGCATAGATGAGCCAATCATCATTATACAAAGGAAGAACTGAAACAGTTACACATGCCACCTTAGAAAAAGCAACGAAAGATCAAGATGTATAACATGCTGAGAACCATTCTACTTTATGCCATTGCTGAACAATTGAAATCTAAACTACAAAGGTGTCATCAATAGAAAAAGCACATGTTGAGTACTACGACAATGGCAACAAGGAGCAGATAAATAAGGAATGGGAAACCTGATGCCTCATAATTTCAACAGTCAAAGAAGAAACAGCGCTTGTTATTGGGACACCTTAATGGAATTTTGTTGCAAGTTTTTTTTTTTTTTGGTCAAGAAAGCAAGTATCACGATGTTAGCTAACACTACGGCAGTATCATTTGGAGCACCCCAACAGAATGAATGCCATCAATCATAATCACACTCAGGTTACCAACTTGGATGTAGGAATCTCTAGGAGAAAGCGACCATGTAGGAAATGCGAAATCAATGCCATGGTTGACTACATAATTCCAAACTAGCGATTCTGAAGATTAAGAAGTCACTGTGTAACTGTAGACACAATGTTCCTTTACACCCATATTTCACGTGCAAAATTTGATAGTTCTGTTTATGCTTGTACACTCTAACTGGGATGGCAGTACGGCGGCGAAACCAACAGAATCCATGCCACCGGTCTTAATTGAAACCCAGTTGGAAACTTGGGATTATGTAACTCGAAGTGATAGCAATAGTGACCAACAAAAACTAAAATGATGCAGAAAATGGGTAGTCAAACCCATTGATGACAACACAATCCCACAAATGCTGTTTTTGATGATTAATTAATAATAATAGCATTTCACTGCAGATATGTTCTTCATGCCCAACGCACATGCAGAATACGATAGTTCCAATTATCTTTGTGCTCTCCTAATGGGGATAGCATTAAGGCAATCCACAGATTATCAGAGGTAACAAAATCTATGTCAACTTATTGCCCTTGGCTTGAATATTACTTCACCATTGCCAAAATATATGAAACAATGGGGCAATAGCATATCCTTTTGAGCTATACTGGCATCATAGAACTGTTGTGTCCATTGATCTGAACCTAATTTTCCTCTTCTGGAAAGACGACCTCCATAGCAGCATAATAAATGACCGTATCATGAACAAAGAAAATGTAAGTAAAGGGAAAAGAGTAGCACCTCCAAAGCATCAATCTCCTCCAATGATGGCTTTCTTTTTGGTGCATCATCATCAATTTCAATGCCAAAAGTACTTCTGGGTCCCCGCTTTGATGTAGAACCAAAGGCATCCATTTCAAGAATCATATGAACTGCCTTTACCATTTTTGCCATTGTGTTTGACTGCATTATTCAGATCAGTAAGTATCTGATTAGAAAGGCTAAAAAAAATTAACTAACTACTAAATTTTAAAAAATAAAATAAAATGGAGAATACCTTCATGACAAATACAGGCACCTGGTGGAATCTAGATACAGTACGAATCCAGGGATTCTGCTTCATTTCAGAGCTGGATACTAAGATAGCATCTGATGTTCCAATATCGTCGGTTACATCAATCTCATTTTCAAGGCCCATTACACTTACCACTTGAAGTAAATCAGCTTCCAGAATCTATAATTTGAAAACAAATATTCAGCCTTATTATTCAAGTAGTTCGATATTCAGCCTTAGAATTCACGTAGTCCCATTTTGTTTGTCCATTTTTGGTGATCGTGCCTTTCATGGATCAACAAATAATGTGTTCTAGTGATTAAGTTTTCAAAATATTTCCACACCATCAAAATATATCACTTAGTTCTCTTGGTTGGTTCGTTTCCTCAAAAACTGAAAGATAACTATAAAAGGGAAGAAGATTGTAAAGTAGGAAAATCAGGGATACCTTAAAAGTATATACATAAACTAATGGCCTCCCCTCACTACAAGTACTATTTCTGCTCAATTTATCGGAACTCTTTGGAGAATAATCTCCGTCTTCCTCATCAGACTCAATTTGAGATCTTCTGTCTTCACCATTATCCAGCTGAGATTCCTTTAGATGGTTCTTCTCAAGTGTTGAAACAGAGTCAATTGCCTTCAAAGAACTATCTGCTTCAGAATCCATGCAACGGACCTCAAACCGGGGAGATTTTCCTATCATCACAAAACGATTCTAATCACGATTTAGTGTTTGACACTTTGAACAAGTTGGCAGACGCTGTTACACTAGCAATAATTTCAAAGATTAATGTGCAGTACCTGCCAGTATAGCATCAACTGTCATATCCAACCGGTGATGAACATGATACACAGTCCTAGAAATCATCTCAACTGCACATGTAAATGTAGGAGGTCCTTTCCTCTCAAGAATTGTCTTCTGCACTTTCCTTTTTCTAGCTTCCTCGTCACCGAGAGTCACACTCTACTCAGAAAACGAACCAGTCCCAATCAATCTACCGTTAAGACATTTGTAGACATATTCTATCAAGAATAAGCTGCGACGGGATATCTAGAACTTATTTTTCAGGTCAACCAACCGGTGCAGATAAAGCTACCGTTCACGCAAATAGCTAACGTATAGAAGGCCAAACAAGGAGAGAAGATGAGAACATGGGAATCCTCTTTTGGACACAATTAGATGCAGGGGTAGAACCAGGATTTGTGGACAATGGGGTCAAATACCTAGAGCCATATCTGGTTTTTTATTTTGTGTAAAACTATTTACCATTTATGGCTGATGTGTTACAATACTAGTAAAAGCTATTGTAAGAGGTTTTTCCAAATAAGTGGGTCACTTGACCCCACTTTTCACAAGTTCCCTCTGCCCATGACTGCATGTGCATACACATGTATTGCCCTAACTCATCTTTATAACTATCATTCAAATAGGAATGCTGTTTTGTACCTCTATGCCCCCAACAAGTGTCTGAAGGGAGGGATTTTTCATTATGTTTTCTATAGTCATTCCATGTGCCGTTCCAACAAGCTGAACTCCCCTCTGAGCAATTGTACTCGCAGCAAGGGCTTCAAGCTCAGTTCCGATTTCATCAATTATAATGGTTTCCGGCATGTGGTTTTCAACTGCTTCAATCATCACCTGTTCCGCAACAAAGCAACAGCTTAAAAATCTTATATAGGCCATGCAAGGCAGCAATAGAGAAGACGAACACTGGTTTGAGTTGAACACCAACATTATGTTGCATGTGAACATTTGGAACTTGCATTCTTCTCGCACGACCTATTCCAGAATGAGGAACATCACCATCACCTCCAATCTCGTTTGATGTATCCACAATCACAACACGTTTCTTATGCTCGTCTGCCAGCATTCTAGCCATTTCTCTGCCAAAGCAAAGCTCCATAAACGAACAAATATTGCATGCAAGGGGTAGTTGACCTTTTTTGAGATATTTAGGAATTCAATTCAATGAACAAAACTTTTACAGAATTCTCCTCTCAATTATATTCATTACGGCTAACAATATGTAAACAATACAGTATGGAACATTAGCGAAGGGAATCAAAGAAAGTCCTTGACATGATGAAGCCACCAGTATTAAAACCTTATATACATTTCATGTACAAGGATATCACTACTTGTCTATGTATCATTAGATAACAAGAGAAATAGAGAAAGAACACTGGCACAGAAGTCACCATTATTGACACCATTACATACATCTCACGTACAAGGATCACTACTTGTTGCCGTATCGTTACGCAAAACTCATCTCTCAAACCACTAATGATAGAACCGTATGTACCTGATTAAGGTTGTTTTGCCGACTCCTGGAGGTCCTATAACCAATATAGAACCTCCCCCCTCAACCAAGTCGCGTATGACTTCAGCACTTCCAGACATAGCTCGACCCACGCGGCACGTGAGGCCAATAATTTGCATTTTACGGTTTCGAATAGCACTTATACGGTGTAGGGAACTATCAATGCCCGAACGATTATCATCCGAGAACTCACCAACCTGAAAAAGTCAATTTTTTTATGCATCAAAACTATACCCTTATCAAGACTATGAGATTCCAAAAGCACATATGCATCCAAAGTAATCTCCATTCTTAAAACTATTTTATACACATTTTCCCTTAAACCCTGTATTAGTATTGTATTATAAGTGTCCCTATCAGTCTTCAGTACTAAGATTTACCCCTCAATCAAATATAAAATATATGTCAAAAAGTATATAAATAATCATTCTCTCTCTCTCTCTCTCTCTCTCTCTCTGTGTACAGATGTTCTAATCAAAGACAAGAAGATCCTCGTTTGGCTTTGTAGATTTACGTAGTGTTGAGAACATAAACAATACTATTGCCTCCCTTAAAAAGCTTAAGCTTTTGTATCAGTCGGTTATCAATAATTTAAACAACATGGTATCAGAGCATGCAATGGATCATGTGTTAAAAAATCATTGCCCAACTCATTACTAAAATATTCATTTGTGTTTGTTCTACTTATGGAGGAGAGAGCCAAGCCACATGCGACTGAGCGTGTTGAGAATATAAATATTCTCTACCATTTTAAGCTTTTTGGATGATGAGTAGGTGGTCCACAATTTAACATTTGGTCACATGATTAATCAGATTATCAAACCTTCAACTAAAAGTTTCAAATCAAATATATGAAGGACTGACTTGAAATGACCTTTGATATAGCGTGCCTTAGATCCTCAGGCTTCACAGGCTGCTCAGAGATCACCCAATCCCCCGAAGGAAACCGAGCCAGAGGCTGCCGGCCCAAATCCATCACCACTTCAATCAACTCCCCAATCTCCTGGTGCCCAAACAGCTCATTCCTCATCCTCAACGGCACTAGCTCAAGAAACAAGTCCAGCTCCGACACTTCCCGCGATCTCGACGTCGTCAAAACCGAAACCGACGACAACCCATTTCCTGGCGCCAGCCGATCCAGCGGGCGCCGGATTGATGGCACGGAAGAGGCGGAGGACGAGATCTCACTTCGTCGACGAGGACGTGTTCGATGAAATGCTTGCGAGAGGGAATTGGGTAAGGCAGTGCTTTTCTTAAGGTAATCGAAAGTTGAGGTTGGGATGTGGGTAGCCGAGTGCCATGAGGAGTGGAGATCAATCAGCACAAAATGTGAGTTCAAAGCTCTCATTCTCTCTCTCTCTCCCTCTACAACACTCTCTTCTTCAGTGTCAAATTCTGTTATGGATTCAGAGTTTTATAATTCTGGGGATTTTGATTGGTTCGTTGAGTGTGGATTTGAAAAAGGGTTGGGGAGAGAGAAGGAAGAGGAAGCGATGAGGGAGAAGATTCGATGGAATCTCCGTTCGGACAAAGTCACAAAAGGTAGGAAGAGGTGGCCAAACAGAAAGCAGCTGTTAACGACCGTTGAAGCTTGTGGAAGTTAGAACCATGTGGGTTGAGTTGAGGGCTCTTTGTTTGTAGACCACACAAAAACGTTGCTTCGCTATTCGAATACGCAACAATGCTACATCCATTTCTACTGGCTACTCTTCTCTTACACGTGTGTCGGTTTTAGACATTTAATTATAAAATGAATCTCACACGTATGAGAGATGAATAATTGGAGAAGTGGCCGATATGTCTTTTCTAATACTACACCCATTTTTTTAAAAAAGCAAATCTAATGTTTTTTTTTTTAGTGAGAAGAGGTGTTGAGAAAAGGACGAAGAATGTGCGGATAAAAAAAAAAAGGACAAAGTGTATGGATTTGCGTCTCCTTAAATTTAAGCGAGTAAAAGAATAAAAATCAAAATGTATAGGGAAACGGGTATGTGCTTTCTTTGTCATTTTTTTTTTTTTTTTTGCATTTCTACTTTCATAATCATTATCATCACTGGCATGCCCTCCACGGTCATCCCACCTAGGGTCCTCCGAGGCATCCCACCCCTCGGCATCATCCCAATTCTCGAAATTCTCAGAGATTGGAGATGAATTTTTGGTGTTTTTATGCAAATTCTGATTTGGATAGAAGAAATGGTAAGAACTTTGCTTGATATCTCTAAAACGGGTTGATTTTTAATATTTTTTTTTTTGATGTAGTGTAGTTAGACATTCTAAAAGCTTTCAAAGATGGCTCAAATCTGAAAAATAAGCCAACTTTTTTAGCTCTCATAGTGAGAGAATTTGAACAACCTCTTGGTTGGAGTGAATATATGAGTAGCTGATAATAATGGGTTTGATATAGTGTGGCCAAATCTATTTTTATAAAAACGAATATTATTGTTTCGGTGATAATAACAAGAAATGCAAAAAACGAAATAAAATCCAAGAATTGAAAAAAAAGATCGACTTGAATTAAGTTAGGTAATATGAAATAATGAAATTGATAGCCTCATTTGAATCGAAAACAATTTAGATAAAAAAATGAGCTTTTGCATATTGAAAATGTGTTGCCAGAATCAGTTTGCAGAGGATTGACGCCTGTCTGTGAACGAAAATTCAGTGAAATACAATGATGTAGAGAGAGAGAGAGAGGGGTTAAATCTTGGAGGAAATGGCAGTGGCGGCTCTAGGATTTTTCCGAATGAAGAATGTTCAAAATCTTTACTACCTCTAGAAATTATATTTGGGTAGGTGTTCAAGAGGCTAAAATTACAAAAAACTAAAAATTTTAATTTTATTCAAAAAAAAAATTTATTTTTTTGAGTGTTCCAGAGACCCCTCGCCATTAGGTGGAGCCGCCACTGGAAAATGGGAACGACGACGGGTGCTGGTTAGCTGCACTGCATCGTACGGGCACTGATTAGATACTCGCATATGCCATAAGCGAGCTTTGTCAAACGGCGTTGACCGAGTTCCATAAAAGCTCGCATCTTGAAGACGGGAGGTGTCTTAAAACGACGCCGTATTTATTCGTTAAGACTTCGCAGATTCAACCTGAGAAGTCATTTAAAACCAGAAATTGTCAAATTGTGAGCTTATTACGGTTTATTTTTTTGATCGAAAATGTTCATATTGAAGATCATTTTAAGAAGATAAACCTGGAAACAAATTTGTTGAATCCAAAACTGGTTGATATATAATCGGAGACGATAAGTGTGAATTTGTTTTTATGAAAATAAACTTAGTTGTACTGTATCAAACCCATTTCTTTGGAGACAAAGGTTGTTTGAACCGCAACCTGAATTCGTCAAATTGTGATCTCGTTTGGATTTTTCTCTATGATCGAAATCGCTCAACTTGTAGAGATTGTCCAGAAGAAACATAATGTGAAAGATCATTTTAATCCAACGCTGAATGATAAAAAATCGAAGATGATAAATGTGAATTTGATTTCAAGAAAATAGATTTGGTCACACTGTATCATACCCATCATTATCACCCACTCTCATATTCACTCCGACGACGAAGAGGACGTTGTTCAGCAGAAAATGATTCTCTCACTCCGTTATTTCCCAATCTCCTGGTACCCAAACTGCTCATTCCTCATCCTCAACGGCACTAGCTCAAGGAACAAGTCCAGCTCCGACACTTTCCCCTATCAGGACGTCGTCGAGACCGAAACGAAACCGACGACAACCCATTTCCCTGCGCCAGCCGATCTAGCGGGCGCCGGATTGATGGCACGGATGAGGTGGAGGACGAGATCCCGCTTCGTCGACGAGGACGCGTTCGATGAAATGCTTGCGAGAGGGAATTGGGTAAGGCAGTGCTTTTTTTTTTTTTAAGGAAATCGAAAGTCGAGGTTGGGATGTGGGTAGCTGAGTGCCATGAGGTGTGGAGATCAATCAGCACAAAATGTGAGTTCAAAGCTCTCATTCTCTCTCTCTCTCCCTCTACAACACTCTCTTCTTCAGTGCCAAATTCTGCTATGGATTCAGAGTTTTATAATTATGGGGATTTTGATTGGTTCGTTGAGTGTGGATTCGAAAAGGGTTGGGGGAGGGGAGGAGGAGGAGGCGATGAGGGAGAAGATTCGATGGAATCTCCGTTCGGACAAGAGGAAGGAAGAGGCTCTTTGTTTGTAGACCACACAAAAACGTTGCTTCCCTTGGCGTCTTGGTTGGGACTACTTTTCCCATTTCTTTGTTTGGCATCTCCAAAAATAACTATTCGAATACGCAACAACGTTTTTATCGACTACTTCTCTCTCACATATGTATCGGCTTCACACATTTAATTGTGAGATAGGCCCCTTCTTCCTTTCTTTAGAGCATCTCCGGCCAAAAGCTCTATTTAATTAGATGGAGTATGTCTTTTCCAATACTACACCTATTTTTTTTAAATCCAAATCTATTAGTGGGAAAAGGTGTTGAGAAAAAGGATATGTATTTTCTTTTTCTTTTCTTTTTGCATTTTTACTTTGATAATCATCGTTATCACCGGCATGCCCACCCACGGTCATCCCACCTAGGGTCCTCTTGGGCGCCCCACCCCTCGGCATCATCCCAATACTCAAAATTCTCGGAGATTGGAGACGAATTTTTGGTGTTTTTATGCAAATTCTGGTTTGGATAGAAAAAATGATAAGAACTTCGCTTGATATATATATATTTTTGGGTGTAGTTTCGGCCATTCTAAAAGCTTTCAAAGATGATCCAATCTGAAAAATAAGCCAACACTTTTAGCTTTAGAAAAAAAAAAAAAAAAACATTTGATAACATGCAGAAGTGGTTATTCTCCTATCCCTGTAATTATTTTGTTTTTCCTGTCAAAGAAAAATGCTAATCACGACTCGCTTGGTAGTACTAGTAGTTAAGCTTTGTAATAAACAGTAGTTTCCTAAACTGTGTTAAGCAGAGGATAATTTACAGTTAATAGCTACGCAGCAGCAGTACAGACTCAAGTGGGTTGGAAAAAAGGGAAAGAAAGAAGAAGAAAAAGACGTGTAAAATACTGCAATGTACAGTGATAGACAAACTCCTGGCTGATGGTAGTAGTTGGATTGTAGATAGATAACTCATTCCCAACCCATCAACTTCTTTCTCACACACTCTTTGATCTCATTCCTGGCCAAAGGTAAACCATCCCCATCATCAAGTAAGATCCTGTAAACTTCCCATTCCCGATCGTGAATCCGGTGTCTCGCTATCTCCACCTGCACAATACAGAGACAACAAGAGCAACAGAAACCTCTTAAGTTTGCACTGATGAAAAAGACGAGTGCACTCAAGAAGGGTTCATAATGTATGCACTCACGAAGGCATCGAATGAATTAGATAAATTACCGAAAAGATGCGTATGTCAAGAATCTTGAGAGCAAGGGTAATATCATGGAAAACGAGTGGCCTTCCCCGGCCAGATAACTCGACGGGATTCGCTACGAGTAGCTCTGTGTCAGGGCCGCGACTCAGTACATCGACTCTGAGAGGACGGACAAGCTCCATTCTCAAACGAGAGCATAATGCGTTTTGCTTCTCAGGGTCCAATATCTTTTTCCCATCCACTTGCATTACGAACAAATCCAGCTCACAGTATTCCTTTGGATTTGCGAAGAATCTCCCGTAAGAAATCTGTTAAAAAAGAAGAAGACATGTCTAACTTAGTCCCACTAGACCATGCTTTTTTGTATATATAGTTGTGTTTGGAACTCTTGGAAGAAAAAGAGAAAACCAGTTTTTCCTTTGATTTGTTCCAGAATTCCAGCATGTCTAATGACATAATTCAGACTGGATTATTCCTTGCTTTCTCCAAAAATCATCTATTATAGTCTTAAGTTATAAGGGGCGGGAAAGAACCCAATTTGATAACTCAAGATAACAAAGGAAAAGACGAATGGAAACCTAAAAGAAATCACAGGAAATTGAGGAAAATAACTTCCCACGTATTTTCTCTTGGATTTCCAGTCTTTGCTTTGACATATCATTGTTTTCGTCTCCTTTCTCATTCTTTCCTTGAGTTTCAAACACACCCTCTAAACATCATGAGAGCTCTAGTAGGGGGAAGTTATTCCAACAAAAAAGGAGGAAGAGTTCTAACCAGTATAAGTCATATACCTGAATATTGTAATCCTTTAGGGTTCTCATGATGTCGTAAACGAGACCTTTGTGATCTTGGCAGAAGATTTGAACAAGGGTGTGAGAGGGGCTGAGGAAGTTATCCACTGAGACAGATACAAGGTTGGATGCGAGGAAACCATTTGTGTGTTTGCTGGGCAGCTCTAAGCAGAACATGTCTTGGGTAATTGCTGAGGGAAGAAACGAAGACCCTTGTGAACAAGCAGTAATTTGTGGGCCAGCTAGTTCAATCTCGCAACTTGTCATGGCGTCCCTTAGTACAGCTCTCAAATGTCCTATAGTTTCCTCCTGTCTCTCCTTAGTATGAAGCCGTTCTCTGGTTAAGAAAAAAGTGCAAAGTTAGGAAGTTCTACTGTTCTAGGGTATCGGAGCTAAATGAATTATGAAAAAAAAAAGAGAGTTCATTTCTCGAACAAGATAAAGGAAAGAGAAAAAATGTGCACGCTTTAGATCAGAAATATAAAATGATGGCGTGACAGTCATGACTATTGAACACGAAGGAAAGGGCGAAAACTAGTCAAGTGTACATGTTGCTGATGAGTTTCCTCTAATTAGTCATAGAGAAGGCAAATTACACCATCATTACTAATTAGTCAGTGTACATGTGGCACCATCATATCTAACGAGTCATAGAGAAGGCAAATTACACCATCATTACTAATTAGTCATACAGAAGGCACCGCAAATGGCACCATACTTCACAGACGATCAAACGGCATAAGCAGTGTAGCTCTCATTTTGAGAGTCATAGGTCAAAACTAAATGAATCAGCATAATGCATGTGGAAACAAATACTTTCACTTATAGTAACAAAATAGTTAAGCTTATTGAATGTGCCATCTCCTAGGGGTGAAAATATAACAGCGAAAACTGAACCGACTGGAAAAAGCCGACCGGAAAATTCAGGGTTCAGTCCGTCTAGGTTTGGTCCCGATCAGAATCGGTTTTTTGAAGAGCAAAAATTTTAATTTTCGGTTCAGTCTCGGGTACCTAAAAATACTCTTGTACGAACTGAACCGTAATATACATTTAGGACCGATTGAACCGATGAGGGTTTTAATATTTTAGTAGTCTTAGATAGGAGTTTTAATATTTTAGTAGCCTTGGATAGGGGTTTTTGATATTTTAGAAATCTTAAAGCTCAACCCGAAAAACCTGGAAAAACCGACCAAACCGGACCATAACCGAACCCATCAGGTTACAAAATATTTTGACCGGAATCAATTTCCATTATTTCTAGACTCGGTTTGGACCGCCATGCCCAAAATCCCGACCAAACCAAACCGATTTCACTCCTGTTACCTACCTCCATTGCCACAAGTAGGATATCGTCATCATCCGTACTAGTTTGCACTGAGAGCAATATAATAAGTTGCAAGTGTCACTTTATTTAAACATTGTTTCTTGTAGATTTACACGCAAAGCATATGTGGGTGCCACAAGAACTTTAATACTCTCATTACTGCTCCATATCTGTGCCAAGAATAGTAGGAAACAAATAAGACTTCCAGTTGTTACAATATATTTGACTACTGTTTGTCCCCCTCCAACATCGCAAACAGATGGAAAATGACAAGCACAGAAGTAGCAACATAAGGCACCGGAAGAAACGAACCTGGTGTCTGTCACAAAGAAGAGGTCCATAACTCTCCCATCTGGTGCTGTTGATACCTTAACTCGTTTTATCGTAAGCTCAAGCTCACACAAAACCTTGGTTACATCTAGAAAAAGAAAAAACAATCAAATCAAACAACGAAAGAAAGAAAGACAAAGGAAAACAGAAAAACAAAAAGGTATGCGACAAAAAACATAACCGTATCCAGGAATTTTAAACAGTTTTTCTGAAGAATCAACTCTAAATAAGAGTATTGGTCTGGAGCCCATGGACAGAGGGATTAGTCCCCTGATTAGTCAAACCTTTGGACTGGATAGCGAGTTATCGAAAATATTTCTTTGGAAGCAGTTCTATCCACCACAACTTCCTTGATGTTACCTGGAAAAATATTTTGTCCTTTTTCACTTTGACCAGCAAAACAGCAGTTATTTGCCATGGATTTTAGCATGCCTTAGGATATAGAGAAAAGATATTATGAATGACTTCAGCAAGAAGAAAGCATATTCCTTTCCATAGCAATAAACAAAACCAATCTTGAAGTCAAAGAAAGCAACAAAAATAAAAATCAATGCAAGGAGATTTTGACCTGTAATACACAGATGAAGAAATAGTTGCTAATCCTATTAACATTTAACTTGACCAATATAATTTTATAGCACAAGAGAGGGAGTACCATGCAAGAGGCCTTTCCGATCAAAGTAACACCAGAACTTCAATAGGAACACATCTTGTGGTTTGGGCTGCTGAAATTCTGGTCTGTAATAGTAGATTTCCGAGACGGCAGGCGAAAACATGGGGCATACCTCCAAAAGCCTATTCTTTACTAAGTCCCACCTTGTTGTTGGCCTTCCAACAACCCAGAAAACCAAGTAACACCATTTGCCATCTGTTGAAACATCTACACAACAAGAAAATAACAGGACAAAAACTAGATAAGAATGTCCATTCCTCTCCTGAATTTTCACCAAGAATCTTGAGTTGCAGCAAAAATCCATTTGAAGAAAAATTGGTCGGAAGTAAAGAACTAGAACAACCCATTTAAAGGTTTTCTTTGGACCTCAAACCCACCGAAAAGGGGGACGAAAGACAGAAAATAGCAAGGGGGACAGAAAATAATTAGAACTTCCCACGTTTGTTTTTGCTAAGAATATTGAACAATCACTTCCCTAAAAACAAGTTTTCTTTCTTTGATAAACAGGGGTCCGAGCCAACTTACTCGCGCGCGCCTCGACTAATCCTAAAAACAAGTTCACCTTACCCATTTACATATTCGGAAAGAATCACATAATCGACCTCAAATTTTAAAGCATAATATAAAGAGAAGAAAAGCACAACAAATATAATAAGGATCTCTAGTTCTCTCTTGGATTATCAGTAAGAATAACAAGTGCAGTACATCCACTTCAAGAAAACATGGACAGAAGAATTTGAGAGACTAATTGCCAATTGTGGGGAGACAGAAATAAACTAGAATGCCCCTTTTCTTTCCCAAAATGGGTCTCAAAACCCACCTCACAATTGCAATAAGAAAAGAGGTCAAAACACAAAACAAAATCAAGATAGTATTCATCAATCTGCCATAAAAGAACCTCAGATCCCACAAAGAACACCAAAACGACACCTAATAAACCTGAAATCCCAAACAACCACCACTGTATTTGCTATGAAATTTCAAATCTAAAACTAAACTTGCAGAAGGGTACAACTTTTTGAAATGGAATTATTCATACCTCCTCTGGAAATGCTCAATCCAAACAGCAAAATGATCCTGCACAAATCACAACCCAGTCCAGTCTTGTCAGGGCAATTTACTGTAATTACGGTTGGATCCCCTTCCTTCTCAGCTTCTTTTATTATCACCACATCTTCATACAAAATGCCCATTTCACCTCAACTCTCTCTCTCTCTCTCTCTCTCTCTCTCTCTCTCTCTACATATACACCTATACATACTCCATAAGGAGACACTGAAAGGAACTAGGACAGTTCCTGTTCTGGAAATGAAGCACAGAGGAGTGAGAGGGGGCAGCAGATGATGGATGAAGTGTGAACAGACACACGGCAGAATTGGGTATTCTTCTCTCTCTCTCTCTCTCTCTCTCTCTCTCTCTCTCCTGTTCTTGCAAAGAAATTGGAGATTCCGTCAAAGAGGGATTAGGGACAACAAGCAGTCAAGCACATGGGTTTCCAAGATCACTGGCTCTCTGTCCTCCTCTGATTTCTCTCTCTCTCTCTCTCGTTTGGTTGGGTTTCAATTTCTCGGACATTGCAATAAATAGTGCGAGCGTAATAGATAATGACAGTATTATAGAATGTGGGAAATACGAGAGAGTGATCATCAAATGTGATAAAATCCACGTGAGGTTTGTGGAAAATAATAAAGTATTAAACCTTTTTTTTTTTTTTAAACATTTCCATTAATAATGCAAAAGAGACCATAAAGATTCATTTCCTGGGAGTTACAGATCTTCCTTGACGCACCAAATCTTCTGGCCAATTTATGGGGTTTTAAATACCAAAATTGTTATGTTCAAAAAAAAAAATACCAAAATTGTTACTATCGGATTATTGTTGGTGGCGGGCTTGTTCGGTTTGGATCTCAAAATCCTGCGCGCGATCTGTAATAAAAACCTAAACGGATCAGGGAATTGTTTTGGAAAGAAAAAAAATACTATTAAACTCTATCATTACGTTTAATTGATGGGAAATAAAGAGGAAATCATTTTTGTTTGCTAAGTTTTGAATTGTCTTCTAAAAAAACTTAAGTTCCCCTCATTTTAGTTTGGAGAATTTTCAATCAGAAAGTATGATTAAATAATTTCAACCAAAGGAAAAAAAAGGCTCCGTTTGTTTTGACGTAAAATATTTTATGATGTAAAATATTTTCTTAACAAACAATCGTGTTTTTTTTTTTTTTTTTTTTTGGTGTTTGGTTACCAGCTGGAAAAAAATTTACATAACAAAAAAACTCGTGAAACACAGTCTAAGACAACTTACCAATTACAGAATGCACTATATGAAAATATAATTATACCAATACAGTAGGCTGTATGCGTTTACGTAGAGAGAGAGAGAGAGAGAGGGTAAGAACAGTCCAACATGCAATTGAAACCTTTGATTTTGTGAACCTTAAAATTTGAAACCCCTGCCCGTAAGGTTTCAATCATGGAGATAATACTCTCCGGACCCATCGGCTGTTGAACATGGGGAAAATTGGCTGTCTATCATCAAAGGGTCGAGATCCAGGGGTAAAACAACTTACGGGTAATTCGGGAGGAAATTATTTGTGTCCATACGATAGAAAATGTTTTATTTTGAAAAATAGTACTCTATCGGTCCTAATTTAATTGTTTTTTTGGAGTTTGTATCACTTTTTAATTGATTATATCTTGTAATTTATAATGTTTTATGTGATTTTGAAAATATTGTAATATAGAACTAATCGAGATCTATCAAATAGGATTCATATTCGATATGAAATTCATTGCGAATTTAAAGATATAACTCATTTTTTAGCCGGTTAAAATAGAACAAGAAATAATTAAATCCGGACGGATTTTATTTTCTTTTATCCAATCAAACAATGGAAAGTGTGAAAAATATTCCAGTGAAAAATCATTTTACCTCGAACCAATCAGAGCATAATTGATTGGCCCAAAAATATTGTGACAGGTTTTTCAAAACAACTTTATTTTGTCCCCATGTGGAACCATTGTCCACATTTTCAAGTGAATTATACTATTCTTTATCTTTAAAACAACTTTATTTTGTACCCATGTGGAACCATTGTCCTCATTTTCAAGTGAATTATACTATTCTTTAGCTATATCTGCTTAGATATTTGCTTAGATATTGACTTATTCATTAAGTCTCCGTGAATAGCTTGTTCATGAAGTCATGCGATCACATCTTCCATGTATATTACTTGAAAAAAGTTATGGGTACATATGAGCTTGTACATACATAACATGTATATGTGAGTTTTGTGGGGCTCACCTCGGGTTCCACAAAAATAATTAGAACTGTCCATTATTTTAAAGATATTTTTTATGGAGCTCTGTAAAAAATCAGCTCAACCCGATATCAGTAAGAATTTTTTTCTAAATTTGTAGGGGCGGAATTACTTAACTGTTTAGTTTCGCGCCTACAAATCCAGGAAAAAAATATTTTACAATGCTCCATAAAAAAATATTTTAAAAATAATAGACGGTTCGAATCATCTTTGTGGGACCCAAAGTGGGCCCCACAAAACCCATATGTACATGGTATGTACATTGCATATGTACACATAGAAGTGCTCCTCTCTGTACGTTTTAAGAGTTTAAACTTTTTAAATGAAATAAATGTAAGGAATATTTTCTTAAAAATTTACCATTATAAATGCCGTGTTTGGTTTGGTTTTTGAATTTTTTTTTGAAAAATAATAGGGGTAATAAGTGGAGAAAAAAATGTTAAAAATAGAGAGAATCTAGGAAGAATCTAAGAGAATTTTTTGAAAAATTCTTTTTGAAAAGCAAAGAGAAGAAGGCAAAATTGGAGTAATTTTTGTCACTGCCCCCAAATTCACGGTTTTCAAATTACTTTGGATTATTTAATGTTTTATTAGTTCAAGGGGATAAAATATTTTCAGACATTACAAAGTGGAATAGCATAGCAAGTGAAATTAAAATGTTATGTTAAGAGCATCCTCATTGTAATAATCAAAATCAAAGAGTTGCTAAAGTTAGCAATACGTGCTAATAAAATTTTGTCGAGTTCTAATAAAATTTTGTTGTCTAGCAAAAAAAAAAGTTAGCAATATGTGCTCAAAAAAAGTGCTTACATTATAATAATCAAACTTAGCAATCTCCTAACTAATAATCAAATTTGGGCATTTGCATAATCAAAATTAGCAATGTTTTTGCCAATAACCAAATTTATTGGACCCCTTCTCACTCTCCTCTTTCCTCTTCACAACTTCTTCCCCAATTAAAAGGCAGGCAACATGTTCATGTGATCAATTGCCGTTTCAGCAGCTAAATGCTTCCAAAAAAGAGCATCATTGATTCACAGGGAAACAATACTTTCTTTTGGTTTATTTCAGCTTTCAAGTATAATTTTTCAACTATAATCGGCAACCCCAAATTAGCAAAATCCAAAAAAATAACGGAACGGTGGGAAAATTGTTGGGACGAAACGACGGAAATTTTTTGGAGGGTTGAAATAAGAGTTAAATGGAGGTGAAAATTTTGGAGGGAAGGAATAGGTGGCAGTAGGCCCATTGATTTTGATTATGGGCAAAAAACAAACAATGTGAGACTTAACATTACTAACTTTAGCAACTTCTAAAAGGATAATCAAAATCAATTTTGATTATTCAAGTTTGCTTATTACAATGAGGATGCTCTAATGCATTCTTTTGGCCTTAACTTAAACTTTAATTTAAAATGAGAATTTGTCCTTATTTATTTATTTTTTTTGCATTTGTTAGTTTTGCGCCAAACTTTTATCAGCTATTGATTCATCTTAACGAGAAGAATCGAAAAAGTAAAATTTCTTTACTTTTACCCAATTATTTTGAGAAATAACCACTTTTTCGTGCTAAAAAGTGGTTATTTAAAAAGTGGTTATTTCTCAAAATACTTGAGTAAAAATGAAAACTTTTTACTTTTCTTATT
Organism: Rhododendron ovatum; assembly: GCA_019656835.1. Classification (NCBI taxonomy): domain Eukaryota; kingdom Viridiplantae; phylum Streptophyta; class Magnoliopsida; order Ericales; family Ericaceae; genus Rhododendron; species Rhododendron ovatum. The sequence continues at coordinate 5,711,587 of CM033799.1, read as the reverse complement.
TGTCTCGTCGAGACGAATCAATAACCCACAAAAATTTGGCACAAAACTAATAAATGCGAAAAAAATTCAAATAAGAACAAAATTCCCATTTTAAGTTTAAGTTTAAGTTAAGGCCAAAAGAATGCACCCTTTTCAACTTAAAAATTTATCGAATTTAAATATAAATTTAAACTTAATTTGTTTATAAGGTGGGATAATCTCAGGTGAGATTTAATCGAGCTGATTATGGACCTATCTCAAATAACTTGAGTTTTGTACACTTGACAAATAGAACAAGCTAGCCAAGTAGTGAGCTTGTTTGAGCTTAATAATTTGAACAACTAACGAACTTCAAAAAACATTCATACTAATTATGAGCCCGAACTCGAGTAACTTGATTCATTTACGAGCTCTATCTGAGGCCAAAAAGTATGAGGGACGTGGGAATTTACTGCGATAGATCTTGGTAATAACACAATAAATAACGGTAGTTTTTACTTGGCCCTAAAACTTTATGACCAATATTTCTGTCAGCTTAATTGGGTTTAATACTCTTAATTATAAAATGCATGCGGTTTAAACAAATAGTGTAGAAACCTTATTAAATACCCTTTTGGCCTTTTTTTTTCTGTGTCTTTAAGGAATTAATATTATTACCCATATAAAAATTGAATTGGGTTGCAAATTTCGATCATCAAAATTCAAAACCTAGCTACCAATACCTACCTACCATGACTAAAAATTAACCCCACCAAACATGCCTTAGAATTCACATGGTGATTTTCACCAACTTATTAGCTCAACTGTTTGATGGACGATTGAAGATGAAATTTTACGGGCTTAATTGGTTTACAGATCACAGCTGGAAACTTGACATTAAATGTTTGGTGAAAACCAGCTGATCATATTACTCTCTCTCTCTCTCTCTCTCTCTCTCTCTCTCTCTCTCTCTCTCTCTCTCTCTCTCTCTCTCTCTCTCTCTCTCTCTCTTTTCCCTTTGAAAATTCTTTTCTTTCAAGTTAAGAAAGGAAATTTAGAAGGAAAGATATGAGAAGAAGTTAAGAATGGAAATGTCTGGGAATTTCAAGGGAGAATATCCTATTCCTACTATAAAAATGGAAGTGAGAATTTATTTTAGTGTGAATCTGAACCGTCCATTCCTCTTTCATGTACATTTTCATGGATGGATTTTCATGTACACCCTACCAGTGTAAAGCTGATCGAACTGTTCATTCTCTTTTCATGGATGGATTTTCATGTACCCTACTAAACCTCAATTTATTTTGATGGAAGGAAGTGAGACATTACACTTTGTTTTGATTATTCGAACCGTTCATCACCTCACGAATACACCACACAATAGCATGGGCTCCCACGAACCATTTTGATTATTCTAACCGTTCATTTTGTAGTTCCCGATATGTACATCATCCGTGGAAAAACTCAAGTTGATTAGATATCGATCATCAAATCACTTGATAAACGATGATAATTATAACGTGGTATTTTTGCCAGGGCAAATATAAAATTTTCATACTCATATCAAATTCCGATCAATTAACCTAGTTTTTTTACACGAATAATTTATACGTCGAGAGACCTACAAAATGAACAATTTGAATGATCGAAATAGATTGTGAAAAGCACTCTATTTGAGAGGAGTGGTTTAGAGAAGTGTGATCAGAATTACCCTTTTTCAATTTCTATTTCAATTTTAAGGAATAAATCAGGAATGTCTAATTCCTTTTTTAGATCTAAAGAATGTCTAATTCCGTGTTTCGTTGAGAAATATTGAAAAATGTAATGACACGTGAACAAAAAATGGAAAAACTTGTTATGAAAACAAGTGGAGGACATGGTCAAAACAAAAAGATTGCGTGCGGGATGGAGGTGGCCGGTGTAGGTAGTCGTTAGGTAAGGAATGAACTATGATTTTTCGGACGTGACGGAGCTGAGTCAGTTACTATTATCAGTGCCCGCTCAAAGATATTTAGGACACGGAACGAAAATCCTGACACGAAATGCTGCAAAGGCCTGAGGAAGAGTTAAGGGGTGAAGATTCGAATTTAGCTCCTTAAGCATCCAAAGAGCCTAAACTGCCACAAAACCAATAAAATATTACTTGAAGGCAATTAAAACTCGATCCTTATTATTGAAAACTATGACCTGTATATTTCGAGACCCTCCTCGGGCCAAAAAATTAGGAGTCAGAAGTGACAACTTCCTCTACAAGCTGGCTCTGACTACTAATCTACTATACAACATCTAATTTTTAGGTCCCGTTTTTACTCAGTGGCGGCTCCAGAAATTTGTAATACGGTGTTCAAAAATTACCTTAACTCTACTAGCTGATATATCAACCAATAATATACGTGCAAAACCTCATGTATTAATATAAATAGTGCAGACCAAAAAACATGACTGTTATTTTAAGAAAATTAACTACGAGGCAAACTGAGAACTTATAATATGTACCATATTTTTTAACAAAAAATCAATTTTTATTTTTTAAGTTGTTGTATTTTGTAGTCAATAGTGTTTCGAGAATGGAGGGACTTAAAATTTAGAGTTATTTGGACGAGTTATAATATTTTTTGCTAACATTTAATCGGTGTATTAATCTACTAAAACCATTTTGAATGAAATTTTAGAGAGTATGTTGAGGCCGACCTTTTTCAAAAATATATTGTTCATTAGGATGCCATGATGAGATTTTATATCTTAATCTTAAATTCGAAGAAATATTATTCAAGCTAATAGGGAATGTATGTTATTGAATTTTTTAAAGCATTGTCTTTAATTCTATAAGCTAACTAGTTAAAAAATAATAATAAAGTAGTTATTGTTACGAATGCAAAATTAACACATTAAGACCATTGACAATAGGGAGGGAGAAAGAACACATGCATAGTACTTAAACCACTTGATTCTTCTTTTTTCTCTTTCTTTTTTTCAATTAGGATTGTGAATTTTATTTTTGAGATAATGTGTTTCACTACAAGAAAAAGTATGTTTTGTGACGAAAAAGTGGCGACAAAATTTAATTTCGTCGCTAAATGAGTATATTTGGCGACAAAAAAATAAATTTGTCACTGTTTTGATAACTTCCTTGACGAAATTATTTTGTCACCAATTATAACTATTTAGCGACGAAAAATATATTTTTGTCACCAAAGGCTCCTATTTGGCGACGAAATAAAATTTTCGTCGCCAAAAGAGTAAAAAAGGAGACGAAATTATTTTTTGTCGCCAAAGATAACTATTCGGTGACGGAAAAAATATTTTGTCGCCAAATGAACCAATTTGGCGACGAAAAATATTTTTGTCTTCTTTTAACGTTTTCAGTGACGAAAAATTAATCATTTGGTGATGAAATTTATGAATTACGCTTTGTCACCAAATATATTTCGGGCATAACTCTTTGCTCAGAACTCCGATTGAGATAATTTAAATTGAGTTTGAACAATAACATAAAGAGCTACGACTTTCATGTTTATTAAAATTGCTAATTTTAATGTTTAATAGTTCAAAATGCCATTCAAAATATATTTTAATGTTCAATGTATGTGTTATATATTAGATATTTCATACATATGCTGAAAAGTTTGTGTGGTGTAGTAGGTTAAAACTTGCGTGCAAAATTTAGGAGACTTGGGTTCGAAACCCCGCAGGAGCAAGAAAGAGAGATTCTTTTCAAATATAAGAATGTCTTTCGCGACGAAAAATTTCGTCACCGATGGGTCACCTTTGACGAGCCAAAGGGAATAATTTGTGACGAAATTTTTCGTCATCAAAAAAGCACAATAGGTGACGAAGAAAATTTCGTCACTAAGTCATTTTTCCGTGACGAAATTTTTCGTCACCAAAAGGCACTATAGGTGACGAAAAATAGATTTCGTCACCAGGTAGGAATCCTCGACAACCTTTAGTCGACAAATATTTTTTCGTCACCTATATTATTTGTGACGAAAAATATATAATTTGCGACGATTTTCATTCGTCACCCAATATAATTTTTCTTGTAGTGTTTGGTGTTCAACTATGATTTTTTTGGATTGATGGAATGTAATTGGGTTGTGATTGAGTGTTCAATTGCTCGAGTTAGGTCTTCAATTATTTTTGGGTTAGGTGTTCAAGACTATAATTTTTAATATTGGGTGTTCATTGATATTTGAATTGGATGTTCAAAAAGAGGTTAGCCCATAACTTTTACATGTATTCTAAGCAAAAGAAATTTGTTTCGGTGTTCATGTGACCATGGAAAGGTGAATGTAGAGCCGCCTCTGTTTTTACTAACAAAAAATACTAAAAACTTAACGTATTTTACTATCTCGTTTTAACTAACAAAAAAGTTTCAGCATTTTACCATCGTAATTTCTACTAACAAAAAAGTTGTCAACAAAAACTGTTTTTGCTACAGTAACTCTACTTATAAACCTATCAATAACTTATTCACTATCTGAAACACTTAACAACTTTCCAACAACAAATAAAAATTTACAAATTTTTCACTACAGGAAACACATCCGAAAAAAATCAAAAAGGGGATATTTTAGTCCAAAAAAAAACTCACAAAGTCACCAGTCACCACTAATGCAAAATACTACGAGTAAATGCTTTGCTTTTACTCGTTATGAGAACTTGAAAATGACTCTCTATATACCGTACCAGGAGAAACTGCCGATACGTTTGGTGCTTCTTCTTCGTAGTGATTAATTAATTTTTAATCACCCACGCCACCCACCCTTCAATTATTATACTAACCCTATTATTTCTTGGCCATTCGGCTAATACCACGTGGAGCTTTAATAACTGCACGTGCCTTGAAACTATCACTTCCGTTGAAAATTTATCCCACTAGCCAACCATAAGACTCCCTCGCGTTGAGGTAGATGTCATGGGAAAGGAGAAGTTTTTGGGTGGGTGCCGAGCGGGTTCCACACATGTGGTATCCCGTCGGCCATTCCAGCTTTCCAAATATGTCACGGTCCAAATTTTAGAGAGATGAAAAGAGGAGAGAGAATGATTGGGTGAGGAGAGAGAGAGAAAAAGAATAAATTTAGATTGTCTAAAGCACGTTTAGACGGTTGAAATCACCGACGGAACCGCCACGTAGTATCTATTCGGCACCCATAAATTTCTCCATCGGAAGACATTTCAAACAAACATAGGAGTAGGATACTTTTATCCCTCGAATACATTAAGGACTCCACCCTCTTGAGAGAACTGGGTTAAGAGTCAGTATTGCATTTATGTTTTCAAAACTGGCTTTTCTCAAGTTAGATGTGTTCCGAGAGGATCAAAGTCCTCAAATTAACATCCTATTTGAGATGAAAATTTTCACTCAAGACATTAATACTCGGATCGGCCGTCCGGTAGCCGGAGACGGCCCGGCACGGCCGCCGGTACGATTTCCCTCCCCCGGCGCCCATTATCATAGCAACAGTCTTATTTTTTGTATAAGGCAACTTCAAGCTCAAAAATCATCTATTTACGCAAATAATTTTCTTATCACTATAGATCTTGTTTGATAGATCTCATTGAGATATTTAATACGGTGAAAAAAATTATTGAATTTTTTTTTCATTTTCATTATTTTTGAGTTTGAAAATGTGAAAGGAACTTTTTATTTGGATTTTGTGGAACGACCCTTCTTATTTTTTGAATAAGAAGTGGCAAAATAAGTACTTATTTTTTAAGAAGGTTTCCGGAACGGAGCCTAAGTCCTCTTTAAATAGGATGTTTATTTAATTTCTTTTTTTTTTTAAACTAATGGTAGATGGTTTGGATATATACCCACCACTACAATAATACCATGGCTTTCGTCTGTATCCAGGAAAACCATCTCCAGTGATATCATGCTTGCCACCGGAGGTGAAGTCATGCTGCTGTGTCCTGCTCCAAATAATTCAAAAGTTGTTCCCTTTGTCCAAAGCCCACTATCAAATTAGCCCACTTCATTTTTCTTTAATCTCTACTTTTCCTCACAAAAAGACTTTCTTTCACCTTTAAACGCAAAAACTTAAAACGCTTGTAAAAGTTGCAAGTATATAAATGCATTAAATTCTCTAATTCACCTTTGAGTGAGGAGAAAAATAATTCGAGAGATATTCTATTTCTACAATCACCATCGGAATCTACAACTCCGTGCCAAAGCATTGGTCGATCTTTCTATTTCACCACCACCAAGCCAATTTGGCGTATTTTAAAAAAATTCTGAAGTGAAGTTGCATATAGTACCTTTCGGCTATGGCTCTTCGTAAATGATGTTTGGAGAGGTAAAGTTAGAGAGAAATGCTGGGTGCAAAGAAAATTGGCAAAGAAAGTATCCTTAAAGTGTATATGAACGGCTCAGATACACTGCACAGTGAATCTGAGCTGTTCATGTACATTTTAAAGATATTTTTTTTGCCAATTTTATTTGTCCCTAACACTCCTCAAAGTTAGAAGAGTTTCCTCGTCACGGTTAATTAAAATGAAAAGTGAATAAAAGAAGAAGTGGGATTGCATCTTGCCAAGCATTCAAAGTGCTTGGGGAGAATATTTTACCGGATTAAGATCCCATAGGAATTTGTCTGGTTAGATTTATGTACATCTGGACGTAAATGTGTCAACAGTACCGTTTGATACATAGGGAACCCTTCAGTATTTTGTGGAATTTACATGCATTGAACGATTTCGAACACATTTGTATCCGGATTTGTATATATAATTGTAAGTGTTGCTCAACATCCAATAGTTGGCTTCAACTGAGGAAGCTGTTAAAGGGTACGTTCGTAGGAGGACTTCAGGTTCAAATGACTGGCTTAACTCATTTTAAGTGAAATCTCACTTAGATTTTAAGGATCAAAGCAAGTTTGAAGACTCGCTATTGGATTTGTGTTCTATTCAAGAACGTGTAACATTGTTATCGATCACCACACCTGAGTCTTTGTTTCTACACAAGTCGTCGTCCTTCTTTTGCATATATTCTCCACTGCAAGCATGCATTGTACTTCAAGATTGTTGTCTTTTAGAAAATTCTCACCATGGATTCATTCTTACCAAATCAGCATTAATTCGCAATTCATGAGGGTCGTTCTAGGCTTTTAGAGATTAAAAAAAAAAAGAAGCCTTGATTATTAATAATAAGCTAAATAAATTAATTACTTGCGAAAGTACACCATGTTGCTCTATTAAGACTGTGAATTCATCCAAGCAAAATGGATTCCTATGGTTTTCACTTAATATTCGATCAAAGTCCATCGTCAATGTTTAACTAAGTTGTTTGCATTGTACACGACTCTCGGAATTAATTAGGTGGTGTTCCAAATTAACAGTAAAAAGAATTTTTAGAAAAAGTAGGTTTTTCAAGCTCAAATATAATGAAAATGAAAAATAAATTTTATTTTTTTTGCACCGTTTAAAAGATTTCAATGAGATCTATCAAACAAGATCCATATTGGTAGGAAAATTATTTGCGTAAACACATGATTTTTGAGCTTAAAATTATCTTCTTTTTCTCAAAAGTGGAAGACCCCCTTACTACTAAAACTGATCATCACACTGATCATGAGTAGTTCCAACATTAATTGTTTTTAATGAAAAAGCATATATATGCTTTTGTATAGAATAAAAGAATAACTTTTGATGTTTACTCCGTTGGCCTTGTTCGTATGGTGGATATATATATAGGATCGCAACATTTTTCCACAAAACAGACACGAAATCCATCTTTTTGGATTAAAAAAATAACTAGTATTACGATCGTGTTTTGGAGTCTAATGAACACACTTTTTAGAGAAACTAGCTAGCAACAAAAAACCAAGGTAAGCTAATGGGCAACAGGAGTTTAAAAAATAATTTTCTAGCTACTAATTAAATATCGTAAACTCTTAAGACACATGCAAATAATTCAGGGGCGGCTGCACTATAGTTCTGGGGGTTCAAACGAATCCCCTGAACGCCAAAAATTATCAGAATTTGTTCTCTCCAAAGGTTTCAAGTTGAAACCTCTAATTAGATGTTGTCAACACCTTTGGGGTCAGTCCATAGGAAGCATTTGCTTCGACTTCAAGTGAGGCCCCTGCTAGTGGACGGTGGTTATGGTCCTCAGGATTAGTCAAGGTGTGCGTAAGTTGGTCTGGACACCTTGTTATAAAAAAACACTATATATTTATTTTATATAGAGCTCTACATACGAAAAAAAATTCTTTACTTGTTTTTTTGTCACCGCTGAATTTAAATCCTGGAGTCGCCCCTGACAAATATAATGATAGATTATAGTTTTCTTATTTTCTTTCTCAATTTTAATAAACAAAAACGTCTCGTAAAACCTGTTCATGCACTCACACTCTGCAAATCCTCCATGCGACCTCTTAGAACAAAAGATACACCAAGTCAATAACAATCACCACCAGTCCTCCACCACCACCACCAAAGTGTTTAAAAGCAGATATTCTACCGGATTAGTGTCTGAGTGGAAGTCTGCATACGTACATAAATTTGTGAGCATATATTCGGACATATCCGTGTACGAAACCGAATAATATACAAAAATTGTATCATGTAGGAATATCTCTTTCAACTCTATTGAACTTACATACATGCATCGAACGATTTCGATTATATCTGTATTTGGCTCCGTACGTGCACACTGCACATAAATGTGTATATATACAATCATCACCAATAGTTGTCTACTACGTAATATGACAACTTTAAAATTTTTTTTTATAAAAAATAGTACTAATTTTAAGTTCTGATTTTGCCTCGGTCGTAGTTAATTTTTTTAGAATAAAGGGTTTTTTTTTACCGCACTATTTATATGAACATATGAGATTTTGTACATATATTATTTGTTAATAGATGAGCTAGTAAAGTTAAGATAATTTTTAGACTCCCTATTACAAATTTTTGAAATCGTGACCGAGCCAAAACCCGAATACTCTCCAAGAAACTAGTAGTAGTAGTAATATCCAATGACATCATGCTTTCGCTCAACAACTACTTTTAGATGATCTCATTACGGCCCGTTAAAACAATTTAAAAGCTCTTAATTTTAACTTTATTAATTAATGAAGTCCATCGTCGATGTTTATATAAGGAGAAAAAATTCTTTCCACCACGCATTGCGGCCCCCGTCGTATATTTTTTTTTAGTTGAATCGTTCATCTTATAGGGCCCGCATATTAGTACATTCACACAAATAAAATCATATTTATTGGATATCGATAGGTATATTAAAAATTAAATCTTAATTTATAAAATAGACGACTATAGATAGTTTAACTTTAAATTTATCTACCGTCAATTTTTTAAACCAAACTTCAATTTTTAATATACTTATCCAAGTCTGATAAAGCTGATTTTTTTGTGAAGATGTACTATTTTGCGAGCCCTACAAGATGAACGATTTAGATTATTATAATATACGCATGGTGGGACCCACAATTTGTGGTGGTGGAAGCATGGAATTTACACTCTTATATAAGTTGTTTAATATATAGGAGTAGTATAATTCCTTGGCCTACTTCTTGTATTTCGATCTGCAGTTTCCAACACTAACACTAACTTAATTGCAACTTTAATTAATGAGAAAAGCATATACTTTCATTGTCATTCCCATATTAAAAAAACTAACATGCCTAACCCTTGATGTTTCTTCTGTCGGCATCATTCATAGCACGGGGAATAACATGGTGGTGGATAGGATCGCACCATTTCCCTCCCCGTTCCGGTCAAGGGCATGTCATTCGTGATTTATGGCGGGAATAAGAGATTCACAAGAGAGTTTTCTCTTGCGGCCTGGCTCTAAAAGTTTGCTAAGTTTCAAACTCAAGATGTTTAATTAGGATTACGGCTCATCCCTGTTGCTACTTGAACTATCCCTTGGGGTTTAGGATCGCACAATTTTCCCACAAAATATCATGAATGAGACAAGGAACCCATCTTTTGACATAAAATAAATAGGGAAGTGCTACAATACACACCCCTTATTTTGGTGTGTATCATATGCACCCTCATTGAAACACATTAAAATATTATGATTCCCAAAATGTTATGAATCTATTGCTAAAAAGTTACGAATCATATTGATGAAAAGTTACGAATTATTAGTATAAAAGTTACGATACGAAATAAAATATTATGAATAACCGGTCCTGCAAGTAATTTTTCATGAGGTGGCACAATATGAACCGTACAATAGGTGTATATGGTACACACTTTAAAGGGGTGTGTATTGAAGACTTTCACAAATAAATAATATTAACTTTGCCAATATTGTAGCTTTCCGTAGACTTGAACCCTAGACATCCTCCTTAAAAGTCAAAGGGTACGAAAAACCAGATGGGATAAGAACCGCCGAGTTATTGTATGTGTTCACTAAGTAGGTTTTTTGTCTTTTTGAAGAAATGTAAGAATTTCATTGATAACAAGCAAAACAGTTACTTTCTAGATAATCCCTAAAGAATTTCATTGAGAATACAAACTTGACTTCGACATTCTAAACAATGTTGGTGTTTAAAATTAAAATTAAAGGCTCAATTAGAAATCCGTAAAATTTATATTTTTTATCCCAAAGTTTTAAGGATTTTGGCAAATTAATTTATCACTAAAATATTGTTTAAAATTGAGAGCTGCTACACACACAGCAGTCTGTGCACAGATTGTGCACAGATTTTTTTGTGGGGCCCACCACGGGTCCCACACAAATCATCCGAGCCGTTCATTAAATGTAAAACAGTTTTTCAAAGGTTTCCGTAAAAAATAGGCTCAATCCAATACCTATAGGTACTTCATCCAACCATCTAACTTTTCATTTAGATTTTCGGTTAATGAAAAGTTATGTGGTTGGATCGAGTACTTATAGGTATCGGATTGAGCTTATTTTTTATGAGGTCCCTTGAAAAAGTGTTTTACATTTAATGAACAGCTCGGATGATTGGTGTGGAACCCGTGATGAGCTCCACAATAAAATCTGTGCACAATCTGTGCACAAAGTGTATGCGTGTGTAGACTTTCTGTTTAAAATTATCGTATGCTCTGTCGTTTATCAAACTCTCGTGGGCTTGTCCCAGCCGAGCTGCGGTTCACTTGACTAAGCCCACTGAAGAATACCTTGACCCCAAAAAAAAGGAGTAGAAGGAGACCCTTAACATTCAGGTGTTCCTATCACGGTGTTATTTCGATGCTCGGGGTGGTGGAATCTGTACAAATATATGGTGAAAAAGACTCGAGCACAAATAGCTTTCCTTGGGCCAATCGTATGTGCCGAGAGAAAACAGCAGCCTCAAATAAAATAAAGGAGGGCATGCGCTGAAAAAAAAAAATATAGAAAAGGAAAAAACAATGGGACAGAAGTTTCAGAGTCTTTCATTTTATTTTTGGACAAGATGGAGGCGTGGAGTTTGAATGAAGATATATCAACTTCTCCAGTTGAAATATCTAGCACCGACGAATAATAAGGCCTCGTTTCCACAAACCTAAAAAATGCAGTACTTGACTTTTTTGTTTTGATTTTACTAAAAAAAATCGCATTCATTTGTTTTGTGTCAAACTTTTAAGATTACTAGTTCGGCTCCACGAGAGGAATCGAAAAATTAAAAAATTATGACATTTACCCAATATTTTGCTGGAAACATTTAAGAAAAAAAATTGTAAAAACCAGTTTTTTTGACTTTTTCTTGGATATATATATTCCAAAATTTTGGATAAATGTCATAATTTTTTTACTTTTCTGATTCATCTCACTTAGATGAACCGAAAATCCATAAAAGTTTGGCATAGAACTAATAAATGCGAACTTTTTAAAAAAAAAGCCTAATTCAAACTTGAAAATATTACGACCAAGGTACGAACTTTACAACTTGCAAGATTTGTGCAAAACTGTTTTGGATCTATTTCAATTATTTTTGGACTTAAAACGGAAGTAAGCCTGGCCCAATGAGGTCCAAAGAAGCCTAAAAGGCCCAACTCGAATACCCAATTTCTGACCCGAAAGTTTTACTTAGCGACCATGACGTAAAAGTTTGTGTTTATGACGTAAAAGTTTGCGGCCAAGTTGTGAACGAATTATGACTTCAATCAATGAAATGGAAGTTCCAGTGCTTCTTGAACCTGCGAGGTTAAACCAACCGATACTACGGCGTCGTTTATTGTTCCAAATGGGTCCGTCAAAGTGTCTGAGACCTCAGAGGTAGGTGGCAACATATCCGGACAACACGTGGATCACCCCATCCACGTGTCAACAGCAATATCTGCATGGAAAACCCACATTTCTCTTCTCTTCGCATTTTCTTCACCGATTCCAAATATTCTTGACGATTTTATCCCACCCCCCAAGAAAGTTGCATTGCTCTCTCACTGTTCTTGATCATCACCACCAGAAATCATGGCTGGACCCCGTCTGGCTTTCGCCGCCGGCATCATCACCGCCGTCTTAACCTGCGCGCTCACCGTTTCCTCCTCAAATATCCTCCACGCGACCCCACCGCAGGACCCAGAGATAATACTCCAAGTCACAGACAACGGCCACCACCACCTTCTGGGGACCCACACGGAACGACACTTCCGGAGCTTCGTGAGGGACTACGGGAAGGAGTACCCGACGAGGGAGGAGTACGTGCGCCGCCTCGGGATATTCGCCGAGAACCTGGTCAGGGCGGCGGAGCACCAGGCGCTGGACCCCACCGCGGTGCACGGCATCACGCCGTTCTCCGACTTGTCAGCGGAGGAGTTCGAGGCTATGTACATGGGGGTTAGGGGCGGTGGGGCTCGGTTGGTGAATGGGGTTAGGGGTATGGCGGAGGAGATGGAGGTGGAGGGCTTGCCGGATAGCTTTGATTGGAGGGAGAAAGGGGCTGTTACTGAGGTGAAGATGCAGGTATGAAGTCGATCGAGTACTCAACTTGTTAGTAAAAATTTTGAAATTTTTTTTCTTGTAAAAAGTTTTCCTAATTTAACCCCTGAAATTTATACAATTACATACCACTGAAGTGTGTATACCCTCCGAAGTTATTTTTCTCCTCTGGAAAAAATCCCTGCAATTTGCCCCTACCGGATACAACTGATGTGACCATTCTTCAAGTTTATGATTTTTAAATACAAATTTAGTGGTTCAGAGTACTCCTATTTTCTAAGATAATTCATGAAGAGAGGTGCTGTAAATACTTGTTTACAGTACTTCATCGTGATCGTCCAAAAGTGTTTTAGACGGTTAAGATGTTAATGAAAATTTTCAAGAGAAGAGTTAATTGTGATCGATTATAATTGAAAATGAATCTCAATCATTGATTACGTGAATATAGACAGCTAAGATAGCTAAGATTGGTTAGTGTGTAAACAGACTATTTACAGCTCCTCTCTAAATAAGACCGTCTCATTGGTCAAAGATTAGATGATGTCCCTTTGTAATTATGCATAATATGGAATATGGATAAGGGATCTATCTTTTCTCTCCCAAAAACCCGTGTCCCTTTGTGCCGAGAGATTTTTCAACACAAAGGCAAGAAGTTTTTGGCACAGGGATCCTTTTCGGCATGGAGGTTTCAACACAAAGGCAAGAAGTTTTTGGCACGGGGATCCTTTTCGGCATGGAGGCAAGGAGTTTTCGGAGTTTTCGGTATGGAGGATCGTGTCTCCTATGGATAGTCAACTAAGAGACCAAATGGGACAGAACAAGGTTGTTTGCCATATCATTATTAAGTAGGTACAACTCTTGGTCTTGAATTTGCTTGGAAAAATTAGGATGGTAGGTGGATGGATCATGGACTCGTGAAACGCTATGTTTAGTTTCTTTCTTGACAACTCAGGTCAGCTTAAGTGTATGTTGATTAATTTAACTATCGACTAGAAAAAGTCCAATTGAAGCTTTGCCCATTTTGTATTGGCCCTTGTCACCTTCTTGATTACTTAGGGTTCAGGCCAGCTTACGTGTAACTTTTATCGTCCACTAGCGAAAGTCCAATTAGAGCTTTGGTTGGCCCACAAGAGTCTTGAGACCAAAGAGAGAGTGAACACGTTTGAGGGCTTGCGTATGAGGCCAATCCTTCATGAGGTTCATGCTTCAAAAAACTATTAAATCTTTGCCATGCTTCATTGACTTTGACACACGCAAGTTTCTAAGAGTGGATAGCAATTTTTTTATTGCTCCAATTCAAGATCTTTATAGACTAACTTAGATATCAACATCCCGCGGGGAAAGAAATCTCGAGCTCTGTTCAGGTTACATAATGAAATCACATAATAATTTGGTTAGCATGTTTGTTTAATTAATTTTTTTTTCTTCTGAGTTTTTATTTTTTTATTTTTCACTTTCAGCCTTAAAAACAAATACTTAATAAGCTTGTGGATCAAGATAGTTGTTCGTTATGGGAAATTCTCCTCTGTTTTTCCCATGGTTACTTTCTCAGGGTTTAGAAGTTGAGTTCCGGTAAGGTTGATGCAGGGTACTTGTGGATCATGTTGGGCTTTTAGCACCACAGGAACCATTGAAGGAGCCAACTACATTGCAACCGGGAAGCTCCTCAATTTGAGTGAGCAACAGCTCGTAGACTGTGATCACACGGTAATTAGCTTCTATTTCCTTATTTTTCGGTCTTTTATCTTCCTTTTAATACATAGGACACGTTTTAGCAATAGAGACAATGTGATGCAGATGTTCGGTTCTAGAACACTTGATTTGACATTTATAGCTTTGGATTGCTTTTTATCTTGAAAGAAAGATCTGTGGGAGAAATGTTGGAAAACTGTGGAATTTTCGATTTTGCTGACACAAATTATTTTTTTTGTGTGCATGTAGTGCGATGCGAAAGACAAAACGGCTTGTAATAATGGATGCTCAGGAGGGCTAATGACGAATGCTTACAAGTATTTGATTGACGCGGGAGGCATAGAAGAAGAGGATTCATATCCATATACTGGAAAGCGAGGTGACTGCAAGTTCAATCCTGAGAAAGCAGCCGTCAAAGTTGTGAATTTCACCAATGTCCCTATTGATGAGAAACAAATAGCAGCACACCTCATCCATCACGGCCCTCTTGCAGGTATTCTACCTAAAATTATGGGGTTCAACTCCCCGTTTTATTCGCCCTTTTTGGTGGTGCTTTCACCTTCTTACGGTAGCAACTCCATATATGGCCTTCGATGTAGTAGTACTTCTATTTGGAACTTGGCGGTACGATTTTTTTTTTTTAACTGCCGGCTATATGATCTGATATTGCACTATTGCAGGATTTAAAAGATATTTTCTTTTAGAGAACTAGAACCTACTTTCATAGGAAAATTAACCTCGTTGTTTTCTTTCTGAAACTTTCGTGAAAACATTAGTATTACATTAGTGGGATGTTTGGATCTCACTTTGGAAAAATGAAAGAGAAATACTTAACGTATACTTGTAATATAACAGACAGAAAACGGAAAGAGGGTTTTGCGTGACAAAGTATTACTTTGCTGCCTTCTCATTTGGTAGCCGAACGAAAGAAGGAGAAAGGTAGAGAGGAAGCTAACTTCTTTCGCTTTTTATTCTTTCTCTATCCTTCGGTTTTATCATTTCTACTCGTCGTACGAATTGTGGACTCAAACATTCATTTAGTAAGAAAATTGCTATTACATGAAGCAATCGTGGTAAAACATCTTGCCTTAGCGTGGATTTTCTTTGGAAATTAACCTCAAGTACTATCGATACATGCAGTTGGGCTGAATGCCGTTTTCATGCAAACTTACATCGGAGGAGTCTCGTGTCCTCTTATCTGCGGCAAGAGGTGGGTCAACCATGGCGTGTTGCTTGTAGGGTACGGTTCCAAAGGTTTCTCGATTCTCAGGCTTGGAAACCAGCCATACTGGATCATCAAGAACTCGTGGGGACAGAGGTGGGGGGTGCACGGCTACTATCACCTTTGCAGGGGACACGGCATGTGCGGAATGAACACCATGGTCTCCGCGGTTATGACTCAAACCTAGTAAAACGTACTATTCGGGTGCTCGACACTTCTTTCATAAAATGGTTAGAAATAGTTGAAAGATCAGTATATTAGCAAGTTCTTTGTTTAATCTTCGGTACTTTGAAAATCTTCTGCTTACCGCTTTTTGATACATTATTAGATCGTAAATGCAGTATACTTACAATGGGGAGTGCTAGGTACAAAGAAAATGTATTTGGAAATTACCCCGAAAGGGCAAAAGTGAATCTGTGCCATTGGTTTGCCTTTTCGGGGTAATTTTTCGGGGTAATTTCCGGGTACGTTTTTTTTGGCATTGTACTTGTCTTTCTTCTCCTTCACTTTGTTGAACTGAAGACATGCCATGATGTCTTCAGAATTTTGAAAGGAGTATTAATATTGTGTGTTTAAAACAGGATTATTAACCCAAAATTTCACTTGGAACTGCGTACAGAATTTGTATGTTACCAAAATTTGGAACAATGAAATACGTCAAACAATTAATCAGCTCATCCAGTTTTATTTATATGAGAGAGATCACATGAATAATTTCAGGCTTAGTTCAATAATCTGAGTCAAACAAAATTCAATGTGATTGGAGTGGAGAGCATACAATTAATCAAGTATTTCTCCACTTTACTAGCTGTCCACGTCTCCTTTCCTTCGAAGCTAAGGAAAAACCTTTTGGCTTATTTTTTCAAGAAACCTTCTCGTATATCAGCTTGTATCACTAAGGTTGATTTTCTAAAGAGAAACTTATCTAAGGCTCTAATAAGTTCTTCACGGTTTTTCCGTGAATAAGTTTTTTTCCTTTTCCAAAAGTAGGCCGGACTACTTATTTATGCAAAAAGCCTAGCCATTTCTCCATAAAAAAAAAATTAAAAAAAGGCCCCCAGGTTATTTTTGGGAAACAACCTGACTTATAAGTAGGGGTGGCAAATTGAACCCAGACTCATTAACAAACCCATACCCATCAACTAAAAAATAGACCCAATCCAACCCATTTATTAGTTGGGTAAAAATAGGTCCAAGCCCAACTAACCCATTATTAATTGGGTCTTAATTGGACATTAATTGGGTCAACTTAAATGACCCAATGAATCATGCAAGTAACCCACCGAAAAAAAAAATAGTTCTGAACGGTAGAATGGAGTCGTCCCCGACGGAATCCATGGCTTTCTCGTAATGGCCCAGGAATGAAAAGATTCTCCCACGGGAAGGGGCGCTCTCTCTCTCTCTCGCTCTACTGTTTATTCAATTCTTTTGTGTTAAATCACTCGCATCCAAATATATTTTGGACTATATTAAAAATCAATTGTGACTGGTAACAATTATTTTTGACCAGTCAAAATTGAAAACACGTCTCATCCATTGATTGTGCGAATGAATTGGTGAAATTGCACGTACTCACGGCTCCGCTGTGAATTAAGTTTCTCTCGTGGTATTTAGTCCCGCATAGGATTTGGATTAAAAAGTTAAGTGACTTATTTTTTTGTCCTTATTCAAATTTTTTTTGTATTTTTTTTATTTTGCATCAAACTTTTGTGACTTATTGATTCGTTTCAACGAGAGGAATCGGAAAAATAAAAAAAATTTGATCGATACTTATATTTTTTTGAATAAAGACAAAAATAAGTCAATAAGACAAAAAAAAAAAACTTATTCTTGTCTTTTTGAAAAAATTTATGAGTTTCGATCATAACTTTTTTACTTTTTTTATTTTTCTCAACGCGTAAGTCACAAAAGTTGGCTTGTTCGTAGCTTGTTTTATTGTCCTTATTCAATTTTTTTCGCATTTATTTGTTTTTCATTAATTTTTATGGATTATTACTTCGACGCGTCAGGAGGAATCTAAAAAGTAAAAAGTTATGATCAAAACCTAAATTTTTTGAATGAAGATAAAAATAAGCCATTTTTTGTCTTTATTCAAAAAATGAAGTATGAATTTCGATCGTAATTTTTTACTTTCTAGATTCTTCTCGTCATGACAAAGTAATAATTCTTAAAAATTTGACAAAAAACTAACAAATGCGAAAAATATTTGAAAGATAAAAAAAAAAAAAAAGCCACTTGGATACATTGCGATTCGGTAATTAAGAGCGACCAATATGGTATGAATAATTGAACTCATAATTAATGGGTGATGGTGGCCGTAGTGGTGGTGGTGGTGGCGGCGGCGGCGGTCGTAGTGGTGGTGGTGGTGGCAGCGGCGGTGAGGGTGGTGTGGTGGTGGTGATGGTGGCGGCGTTGTGGTGGTGGCGGCGGCGGCGGTGAGGGTGGCGTGGTGGATAATTGGGTTAATGGGCGGGTCGGGTTTGATTTTAAATAAATGGGTTGGTATGGGTAATTGAACTCATAATTAATGGGTCTAAATGGGTCAATGACCCATTAAAGACCCAACCCACTTATAACTTGCCCATTTTGACCCAAACCCGCCCATTTGACACCCTTACTTATAAGTACTTTTACCCGATTCATTTCTCTTAAAAAGCTTTAGGCCTCTTTAATACTTTTTGAAAAACTAACTGTTAATCCCCTAAACAAAAATAAACAGAGAGAATAAATTCTTTATACTGTCGGTGTAAACATTTGTTTCTTCCAAATCAATTGCATTGCGACATGTGTCAAAACAGTGGTCTCAATTAATAAAACATGACAATGTGGCACAATGCAATTGATTTGAAGAACACAAGTATTTCCACCGTTTATTCTCATAAACCAATCGACCAAGAAAACAAAATATGTTTCTATCATTAATTTCTTATTTAGGAATAAACCAATCAACCAAGAAAACAAAATACGCTCCATAAGTAATTTCATATTTAGGTGATTGGTTTGAAGAGAGTACTTACGAAACAAAAATGCTAGATTCACAAAGAGCAATGCTACGCTTACAACATTTCATTACAATATGTATACAACATGTTGACGTGGCATTGGATGAAATGTTGTAAGTTGGTGGGAATCAGTGCCACGTCAGCATGTTGTATACATGTTGTAATGAAATGTTGTAAGCGTAGCATTCCTGATTCACAAATATTTGCACAACACAAATGCACCAACAGGCTCACAAGTTGTGTGTGGGGAGCCGCACACTGCACATCCAAGTGTGTGTGGATCCCACACACACCTTGTGAGTGTGTTTTGTAGCACTTGAAAAAAGATGGGTTGGGGAAGATATTTTGAGGGTATTTAGACTCCGTTCCAGAACGATAAATAAGTATTTATTTTTTAAGAAGACAATTTCAAACTTAAAAATTATGTGCTTACGCAAATAATCACTATGGATCTTGTTTGATAGATCTCATTGAGATCTTTAATACGGTGCAAAAAAAATAAAAAAATTATTTTTTATTTACATTATTTTTAAATTTAAAAATATAAAATAAATACTTATTTTTTAAGAAGGTGTTCTGGAATGGGGCCTTTGGTAACCTCAGCTCTTTAACGGGTTGGATTGTTTATTTTTTACTAGTTGAGGGCGGTCAAGTGATACAAGCACACAGTTGAGGGGATGTCCTCATTAAAATTAAAGCCCAAAACTTTTCTATCCACACACACCGTTTAGCATCACGAATCATCACTCGTCAGTTTCCTTGTACGTTTCCCCCTTCGAAAGCAACATCCCACGTAATACTCTCAACCCCTAAGCCTTTTTAAAGCTTTTTCCGTTTCTCTTTCCCGCCTCGGAATCTTCAAAGCAACAATTAACCCACGAAACCCTGCTATGAGCACGCCCTCTGGTGTGCACCGCGTTTCGTGGGATTTATACTCGGGAGTTTCGTATAAATGATCGGAGCTGATAAATTTTTTAAAAATATTTTTCAAGGATTCCTGTAAATAATGAGCTTGTTAGGATATCGGTAAGAGTTTCATTAATTCATTGCTCAATTTTCTAATAGTAAATTAGGCATAGAATCGATCAAATCTTTATTGATATACGAATCAGCGGATTTTTTACATGTATTATTATTCAAAATATGTTTTAAACAAATAGAGCGACTCCGATCATTTGTATAAGATCTCAAAGTGGCTCTCATATAATGCGCGATACATTTGCCGTGCACCAAATGGTGTGCCCGTAGCTTTATTGAATAAACACCGCAACCAACCACCAGTCTCTCTCTCTCTCTCTCTCTCTCTCTCCTGACGACACCTGCACCACACCAGACCACACCCCGCAACCTCAGCGAAAGTTAGTTCTGACCCCTTCTCTCTAAAACACCCCTCTCTCTCTCTCAAACGCCTCTCTCTCTCAAACGCCTCTCTCTCTATATCTATATATCTATATATCTCTCTCCATATCCATTACTGCATCTGGAATCAAGATTTTTATCCACATCCATGATGAGGGTGAGAGAAATGAAGGGTGTGATTTTGCTATGCTTCCTTCTCCTCCTCCTCTCTCCTCTCTCCTCCGCGTTCCTCCGCATGCCCTCGGACGCCATGTTCCCGTCGCTGCAGGGCGAGAAGTTGATCAGAGAGCTCAACCTGTTCCCCAAGGAGTCCGTCAACGTCGTCGATCGCGGCGACGACTCTCTGTGGTCGACGGGATCGAGGATCGTCGAGAGGCGGTTCAGGTTTCCCAATCTGGCTGAGCCGAGCGTCACCGAGGAAGACTTAGGGCACCATGCGGGGTACTACAAGATCGAGAATTCTCACGCCGCTAGGTAATTCCAAAACCCAAGAGTTTTAATTTTGTGAAATTTCGATGATTTTTTTTTTGGTTTTGTCTAGGTTTGTTTTGTTGTTGTTGTTGTTTTTGCAATTGGGAATTTCGATGGGGGCTTTGTGGGTAGAATCAGTGTGGTTCTCCTCAGTTTTTTTGGGAGCTCTTTAAGATTTGTGAGTTTTGTCTTTATGCTAATGTTCTTCGCGGTTGTTAGTTTTGTCAAACTATTGTGGATTATTGGTTTGTCCCGATCAAAAATTCAGAAAAGTAAAAAAAATTTACTTTACCCATATATTTTTGGGCTTTATCTGGGATAGAAGTAAAAAAAATTTATTTTTCCGATTTTTCTCGTTGATATGAATCAATAATCTATTAAAGTGTCACATAAAACTAACAAATTTGAATAAGGACAAAACAAGAAAAAAAAAAGGAAGCCCAAATACGAGGAGGAACGGGGGCTCAACGTGGCTTGATTGGAACCCAAGGGCAAGGTTTTGGCCTGGTGGCTGGTGGTGAAGGCCTGGAGTTAGGGTTTGCTTCCCCTTAGTGCTCATGTTCGAGAGTGCTATCAACTCCGGTGGGGCCAATTCATACGGGCTTTGCCTCTACTTTAATTGGGCAGCCGCTGATGGACGGTGGGATTGGTCTCAGGATTAATCGAGATGCATTTATGCGAGCCAGAACAGCTGAGTTAAAAAATGAACTTGGATTGATAGGGTTTTTTATGGAGTTTTTTCCATATCCATTTTTTCAATCCGTGCAGGGATATTGAGATTTATTTATCTGTTTTGTTAGGTGTTGACTTATATAATATAGACTAATATAGTTGTATTTTATAGATGGATACTGTGTGCATAGGTGTATGGAATATTACTGCTGTAATAACATTGGGCATTTGGGCTAACAAGCTTATGACATTTTTTTAAATGAAGGGCATGGAGACCAAAAGAGAATATCTACTCGCATGTTGTGGCATTTGCTATATTCCTTGCGTTTCATTTTGAGTGTTTCTTGGTTTACATTTTACATGCTAAAAAACGAGATTATTGTTTTTGGGTTGCTTTTGGTATTTTAATTTATATATTTCGTTTTTGCTTGTAGGATGTTCTACTTTTTCTTTGAATCACGGAACAGCAAGAAGGACCCTGTTGTTATTTGGTTGACTGGAGGACCAGGCTGTAGCAGCGAGTTGGCTATGTTCTATGAAAATGGGCCCTTCAACATTGCAAAAAACATGTCTCTTGGATGGAATGAGTACGGGTGGGACAAGGTACTGGTTCCAGAAATTCTTAGTAATTGAAAGCTTACGTTTGTTTAATATCATGTATTTTTTCTCATCTGCATAAATGTAGTTTAAGTACATTTGCCAAGAATTAAGTTTGAAAAGCTCAATGAGCCTTTTTTGCACTGAATTACACGCTATGGACTAGTCCTTAAGAAGTTAGATCGCATTATTTGTTGCCATTCTGAAGTCTATTATTGTTTTTGAGCAAGTGTGATGATATGGAATATTGACTCTTACATATGAAAGAGGGGGCATGTGGCTTTGTTGCTTAGCAAATAGGCTGCAATACTAAGAGAGAGTGGCATTTAGGAGTTTATTGTTTATTGTGCAGCTTGTGGGTTAGACTCTTTTTATTCGAGTTCGTCTTCTTTAAAAAATATATAACTCCCATCATCCAACTATTTATTGACTTGTTAACGATACTGGAGGCTTTGTGTGAGATGATCAAGGCTTGATTTGGCTTTGTTCATTAGATTTGCTTTACACAAAAAACATAGTGGACGACCCAAAGGACTTTAATAAAGCCCCCTTTTGCCTCACCCCGATCTCCCTGAAAAGAGGGTGAAGCAGCGGCTCCCTTCTATTACTATTACTGGGGTGGAGTCTAAGCTATGGCACCAGAAAGTCAAAGAGATTCCTTCCCGAACCACTCGTGTAGTCTTCTTCCTGCCTCCCAGTTAGAGGCCCTATCTCGCTTTCCAAGTCTCATTATGTAGTTTGTGGTGATGATTGTTAACTTTCAGTCCACGGCAGATCATTGCAGCTATCATATTTGTCTTGGTTGCAGTTGGAATATATGCTGTCAAGATGAGAAAGTTATTCTGTATTTCTGTTGTATTTAGCAAATGAAAATGATGGCAGTTAGTTCAATAAAGAGACCTCTCTTGACATCAGTGAGGATCTTCAACGAAAAGTCATGAATCCTTGTTACGAGATAATGGGGTTTTTTTTTTTTCCAAATGCATCAAAAGAGAGTGGGAAATGGGATTCATATCAAGTTTCTTCAGCCAAATCAACTAGAAGTGTGGCGAATGCTTTTGAACACTGGTCTCATGAACTTATAGAAAAACCACTCCCCTCAGGCCTGAAATCAAGTACAAATGTACTATCCATTCACAGTTAAATCCTCCAAACCAAATCCCAAAAGTCAAAAGGACCCATTCCACCATATATGTAAATGTAAGGTAAAACCGTAAAGGTGAGAAGTACCGGGCAAGAAAAGGTAAGGTAAAGTTGAGCCATTTGGCTGTAGTCTCTGCGCATTATGATTTACATCCATTTGTCCTTCACCATTGTCTAATAAGACCGGTACTTTATCTATCTTACTTTTTAACATGAGGATTTGATACTGATGGGACTTCTTGTCTGGTTGTTTCACACTGATATATTCTTTCTTTTGTTGTTCTCGGTGTTGGATGGCTAACTAGCTGTGACATCTTGGAGCACTTTAAATTTGTAGTATGAATAGGTTGTTTGCTATTAAACAATTGAGCAATAATAAGCAATTTATCAAACAGTACAAGACATCACCCTTCCCCACCCCAACACCGCACACACACACCCCCCCCCCCCCCCCCCCCCCGGTATTTCCTGTCGCTGAACTCATTGATTATTCAAACATTCATTGTTATGTACATTATAAGCCACAGGATCTCTTAGTTACCATTGACTGACTTCTGTGGAAAAAGTTAACCCAACTGCTACGATGTTTCTGCAGGCATCAAACCTTCTTTATGTGGATCAGCCTATTGGGACTGGATTTAGTTATAGCTCTGACAAACGTGATATACGACACAATGAAGACGGTGTTAGTAATGACTTGTATGATTTCTTACAGGTGTGTTTATTCAACCTTCAAAAGCTGTTTCTGAGAAATAAATTTCAGTCATCTTGTCAAACCACTTATTATTGCTTCATTAACTATGTGAAACCAGCAGTTATCGTTCAAATTTTGCTTTTGTTAATAATCACATGTCAGTCCAAATGTTTAGGTTGGCAATCTTTTGGTACTAATTTTGTTCTTGTTTTTATATAGTTTGTTTGGCTTTTCTGAATAGATTCCGCACTTGACTTATAAAAATAGTTAGAGGCGTCTTACATTCCATGTACAGCTTCACAATCTAACTCCGGGTAGTTTTCCGATTAGTTTGTCTTAATTAACTGGACTCCGTCCTTTATGGCATTATTTCAAGGCTTTATAGTTTCGTTTGACCTGAAGATAGAGACTATGAAAGCAAAAATTGAATGCATAGGATAAATTACAGTTATCAGTAGGACAGCCATGACTGAAGCTGGTTCATTTGCATAATACTAGGCCTTCTTTAAGGAGCATCCTGAGTATGTGGAAAATGACTTTTATATAACTGGAGAATCATATGCCGGGCACTACATACCTGCTTTTGCTGCTCGAGTCCACCGAGGAAACAAAGCCAAACAGGGAATTCACATAAACCTGAAGGTATGCCCCTAGTTATATAGATTTCAGTATTGTAATGTTTCATTTGAATTACTACTGAACTCGACTTACATTGCTTGTACAGGGTTTTGCCATTGGTAATGGCCTTACTGATCCTCTGATTCAGTACAGAGCATACACAGATTATGCTTTGGACATGGGGATTATTAAGAAATCTCAGTATAATCGTATCAACAAGGTGCTTCCCGTGTGTGAAACAGCAATAAAGCTCTGTGGTAATTTACCATTTCTTATTTGCACCTATTTTTGTTCTGTTGAAGGAGAGTCTTTCCTTTCCTTCTTTTTCTTTCTTAAGTCAGTTCCTACATGGGTTTTGTATTCCGGAACATGTCGGTTATTGAGTATCAGGATTCATGAGTGGTTTTCACTTTGTTTGGTTTTGAGATTTTTTTTTTTGATGTAATGAGTGGTAATGAGTATAGAGAGATAGATAGAGAAATTTATTGAGAATCGTGCAGAGAGAAAAAAAAAATTCAAAACTTGTAAGTGAATAAAGTGTTTATTTCTGTTGTTGGACTGAAGTTGAACATCTGTTCTGTTTTTTTCTTTTTCAGGCACTGATGGTACTATCTCTTGTGTGGCCTCATACTTCGTTTGTAATAGCATATTCAGTAGCATCATGGCAATTGCTGGAGATGTCAATGTAAGAAAACCCAGAAACTCTCCCTTCGTTAGTTACTATTAGCATGTTGGACTGCTTTGTAAACCATTTTCCACATATTTCCAAATTGTGTGGCATTCATGATGTTATAGAGAAAAATTCCTTGAAAAAACACAGTTTCTTGCGATAGCGACCTTTTTTTGGGTTCCAAATACTTGTTTGATAAGACAAAATGGCTTATGAATTGTAGAAAAGAGAGAATTGAGTATCGGATAGCGTTAATGTCTTTGTCTGCAGTACTATGACCTCAGAAAGAAGTGCGAGGGCAGCCTTTGCTATGACTTCTCGAACATGGAGCAATTTCTGAACCAGAAAACAGTTAGGGAAGCTCTTGGTGTTGGGGAAATAGATTTTGTTTCCTGCAGCCCCACTGTGTATCAGGCTATGCTGGTGGACTGGATGAGGAACCTCGAGGTTGGCATTCCTGCTCTTCTTGAGGATGGAATCAAGTTACTTGTGTATGCTGGAGAATATGATCTCATCTGCAACTGGCTTGGTAAGTCTTATTAAGCTAGATAACTATTGTTTAGGTTGTCATATCATTGGAAAGTGTCATTACTTATGTGGGATTAAATTTTTTTTCTGAGCAGGTAATTCAAGATGGGTGCATGCCATGGAATGGACTGGTCAGAAAGAGTTTGTTGCATCTCCTGACGTTTCCTTTGAAGTTGATGGTTCTGAGGCAGGAATATTGAAGAGCCAGGGGCCTCTTAGTTTCCTCAAGGTATCTCTCTCTCTCTCTCTCTCTCTCTACACACACACACACACACACACACACTCACTCACTCAAACACGTTAAGTTTTAGAGGTTCTTTATGTTGAAGGTGTTCTATTAAAATCTCATAAACAAAAGCCCTGATTGTTCACAATCAAAATAGCAGCAGTTTCAAGGGATGAAGAAGTCGACACTGAAACTGTAGAATAGAAGATGCTAACTATTGTTCGGTGGGCGGTGGTTAAGGATCAAAAAAATGTGGCAAATGAGTAGACGCATGTGAAAGATCATTGAACTGTGTCTATAACTTAGTTTTTTGGCATTCTTTGAACCTTAGCTACTGCCGAGTGGGCCATTATTGAAAGTTGTAGTTGGTAGACGTTGAGAGATCCAAAATTGAAGCAGTTTGTCGGGATAGCTTGAACAATCTATAAGCGTGACATTTTTTACATTTTCGAAAGGATTTTACATAGCTTCGGAAAGAAAGGAACACTAAACTGCTGCTCTCCTTTATATATTGCATGCCATATGGCTATATATCTGGTGATTGCTCATATTAACAGTTTTGTGTGGTCATGTTTGATGACAATCAGGTCCATGATGCCGGTCACATGGTTCCAATGGATCAACCCAAAGCAGCACTAGAGATGCTGAAGAGGTGGACTCAGGGCTCCCTGTCGGGATCCACCACGGAACCAGAAGGCTTGGTGTCCTCGGTGTGATATTCTGAATGGGGTTTTCCTCGGCTTCTGAATAAGTTTGTAAATAGATATCAACAAGAACTTAGCTTTCTGTAGTATTGAACGCTTCCTGCACTTGGTGCCGTTGAAAAAAACTGTGTGAACCTAAAAAGAACAGACCCCCTGGTTTGTCTATCCGTACTGTTTTGTTCTCTTAATTTGGCTTAATTTTAATGTCTCGATTCTAATTTGGCTTAATTTTTGAAAACAAAAAGTGATTCAAGGTCGTACTGTTCGTAGGATAACAGCACTGATGCGTTGGATAATGAGGATTTCGTCATCCCTTTTAGTTCATTTAGTTTAGAGAGAGCGGTTTTCTTCACACAGCACTGATGCATTGGACTACAAAGAGATGAGATAGAAAATGAAAAACGGTTTTTTTCCTATTTGAACACTGATGATTGGGGTAACAATACTGATGCTTCGGACTAAGAAAAACATTTCATTTAAGGGTGTTTTCGCTAATGGAAATTCTAATTGCAAGGAAGATTTGTAAGGAATCACGCAAGGAAAAACGTGTTTTGGCCCATTCCGGATCTTACAAAAATCTAGAAAAATATCTATAAATTTTTGAATATTATTTTATGGGGCTCTATAAAAAATTAGTTTCAACGGATATCGGTAAGTATTATTTTTGGATTTGTAGGGCAAAACTGCTCAATTTTTTTATTTTTATTCAAAAAAATTCACATTTTTTTTTGTAAAGTATTAATTTATCTCAACGAGAGGAATTAGGAAAATAAAAGAATATCGTTCAAACTTAATTTTTTTTGGACAGAAATTTTTGGAATTTTTTTTTAAAAAATTTAATCTGGATCACAATTTTTTATTTTTCAAATTCCTCTTACCGAGGTAAACTAATAATCCAAAAAAATTTAATGCAAAATTAGCAAATGCGATTTTTTTGAATGAACGAAAAAAAAAACAAACAAGTGGCTTAAGTTTTTGGAGGGAGAGAGAGACTGTTAGGGGAGGGAAGTGGGCTCGGGCCCAAAGGCCTGCTTGTCTTTCGACGGAGGAAAAGCAATTCAACACAAACTCCCGTTTAAAGAACGCGGGGTTACATAAAACGACGTCGCGTGGGTTCATACACACTTCTCAGTTTGAACCTGCGAAGTATGTTGAAACTTCGTAATTGATAAATTGTGAACTCAATATGGTTTATTTATACAATCGAAACTGTTCAAGATGTAGATCTTGTTAATAAGATAAACCCTGTTCAAGACTACGTTAATACAATGTTGATTAGCCTATAATCGGAGATGATTTCTGTGAATTTTATTCTGATAAAATAGGTTCGGACTCACTGGATCAAACCCAATATCATGAATCTCCAGAGTGTACTGTGTAATTTGTAAATTGTGAACTCATTTTGGTTCATTTTTACGATCTACACTGTTCAAGTTATAGATCATGTCAAGAAGCTAAACCATATTGAATATCGTATTAATCGAATCCTGATTACTTCATAATCGTAGATGATTCGTGTGAAATTATTTTTATGAAGATGGACTTGGTCACACAGGATGAAACCCTATATTGCTATGGTGACGGATTCTTGTTCGATCTAGAGAGATAAAACAGAGGGCAATTCTAGTCGAGTTAGAGAGAGAGAGAGAGAGAGAGAGGAGAGAGAGAGAGAGAGATGGTGGGGAAGAACCACAGCGACGAAGACGAAGACGACACCTTCTACTACCGCTACTCGTCCGCCCCATCCCAACCCTCCTCCGCCTCCTCTGCCAAGACCCTAGAAAAATCCTCCGGCGGCGGGAGCGGGAGAAGCGGAGGCCTCGCCCCGTCCAAGTCCACCGTCTACGTCAGCAACCTCGACTACACCCTCACCAACTCCGACCTCCACACCATCTTCTCCGCCTTCGGCAAGGTCGCCAAGGTCACCGTCGTCAAGGACCGCCGCACCCGCCTCAGCCGTGGCGTGGCCTTCGTCCTCTTCGTCTCCCGCGAAGAGGCCCTCGCCGCCGTCCGCGGCATTGACGGCAAGATCCTCAATTCCCGAACCCTGAAGGCCTCCATCGCCGCGGACAACGGCCGCACGACGGAGTTTATCCGGCGGAAGGTGTATAAGGATAAGAGCAGGTGTTATGAGTGTGGAGAGGAAGGGCATTTGTCGTACGAGTGTCCGAGGAATCAGTTGGGGGCGAGGGAGCGGCCGCAACCGAAACAGCCGCGGAGGGACGGGGAAGTAGGGGGGAGGGGCCGCAGGAGAGGCGGCGGGAGGGGAGAGGAGTTGGAAGAGGAGGAGGAGGAGGGTGGGGAGGTAGTTTTCGAGGATGAGAACTGGGCGTCCGCGGTGGATACGGGGGCGGACAAGAGGTTGTTGATGAGGGAGAAAGAGGAGGGTAGGAAGAGGAAGAGGGAGGGGAAGAGAGAGAAGAAAGGCGGGTACTTTAGTGATGAGAGTGATGATGATGAGTAAACTAGGGTTTGTTTACATTCGCTCATCATCATCACTCTCATCACTAGGGTTTGGTTGGAACGTCTGATTTTGATGGGCTAAAGGTACGTCCTTCCTCGTTAGGAAAATGCTAAACACAACCCATTATGGGGTGAATAATGTGTAAAGTGTATCGTATATTAGGAAGACTTTTTCTGTTATGTGTTTCTTCTAATGCTGATTTGTTTAGTAGTGCAAATCGGATTTATGAGGAATTAGAGTAGTGTTGGATTCTTAATATTTTGTCATCAAAGATTCACTTCGTGTATGCCAATGATTGTGAAGTAGAATTACAAGGATAGATTTGGAGTTGGGGCATTTGGTTTGTTGTTCCGTTAGTAATTTAATAACATATACAAGATCAACGAGAGTTTATGGAAAATTAGAAGTTGAAACAATTGTAGGATTACTATGGTATCTTGACTCTTGAGCACTTATTGAGCAGTTCCTCTTGCTATCTTTAAATCCTGCAGTTGAGTAGTGAAGTATAAGCAAACTTCTTGGGACTACTATCACAGGGGCATTTGGTTATGTTTGATTTGTGAGAACTGAGAAGCATGGTGAGTTAGAGACATGATCATCAAATCGAACCTTGAACTCTTCAAGAGACAACATTCCGATTGGAGTTCCCCTAATTGTCATCGGCCAATGGCCAGATCAAATCTGAAGTGAGAATTAATGCAACCCAAAGTAGGAATGGCAAGTTAACTGATCAGTCTTTCTTACTTCGTACAAACTGGCATATCTCAAGTTGTATTTTTATTCCATAGGTTGTTTTTCTTGTCGTGTCGATGGTTCTAGCGATTGGTTTTTAGCCATGCATAGGTTTTTTGCTCTGTTGTATATGAGGTTTTTCCTCTTGACAGTGTTTTCTACTAAAGTTCTCAGTTACCAAGAAAATCATTCTGATTGAAGAAGGGTGGGTGGACAACATTCTGAATGTCAGAGTGAAGACGGGTGGCTTGAGAATACTTAGAACATGCATTTCCAGTGTGTACGTACTAGAGGCCTAGATGGTGTTCCATGGCTTTTGGGAATTTCTTGAAATTCAAAGTTATCCTTTATCAATTATTTGTTTGGAAAGTGTGAAACTGGAAATTTTGCTCTGATTTGGCAGGAAAAAGTTGAGTCTAAGAGATTTTGGTCCGGATTTGCCCACAAAAAAAATGATTGATTCAGATTCAAATTCTCCAATTTGGCTTCCATTTGGGGTATTGATTTGACCTGGGGTTTTGAGTTAGGAAATGGAAATGGGGAGTGGGTAATAGGTTTGGGTTATTGTACCACTACCATAAAGTATTTGACTTTGTTTGCTTCCAATTATGTATTGCAGTAACTTTCCAACATCGTAGATAGTGAATCTCGATTCCTATAAGCTAGTTTGCGAATTTCTTTTTTTGGCTAAAAGACCAACTGAAAAGTTCAATATTATGCATGAAACATGTAGGTGTTAAATTGTACATTGAAAACCAGTACAGACCTTTAAATTGCATTAAATAAGGTTCGAACTTGCTTAGCTCTGGGTTTCCATTTGCTGGTACTTGAAACAGATTCAAGGTCATGACCAAATCCCTTACATCTATCAATACTCTCGATATCTATTATTCATGACTACGACCGTTAAGTGCCCGATGCGGCATTTAGAATGGGAAGTGGAGGAGGATGAGGAGGAGGGTTGGGAGGTGTTCGACAATGATAATTGGGCATCTGTGGTGGATACGGGTGCGGATGAGAGGTTGTTGATGAGAAAGAGGGAGGAGGCTGAGAAGAGGAAGACATGGGAAGAGAGAGAAGAGATCTGGGTATTTTAGTGATGAGAGTGATGATGGGCGACTGTAAACTGGGGGTTTCCTTGGAACATCTGAGTTGAAGTATAGGCAGAGGAACGGTGTTTTTATGTTTGTTCTGTTTATGTGTGATTTTTGGGCTGTGTTTTTTGTATGCTAATTTGGTTGGTTAATGTTAAGGGGAATTGAAGTTGTGTTAGATGCTTAATATTTTTTATCAAAGATCCATTTTGTGAATGCAAATGATATTGTGAAGTAGAATTACCCGGTGTATGTCTGGTCTACCTTTTTCTGGGTCTAGGTTATGACTTTTTTAAGGTCGCAATGTCTGCAGGACAAAGTTGGAGAGGGAATTGAGACAATCATTTTGCAGTTTTGTCTTTGATGGTTCTGATTTTAGTTTCTTAAACGGGGATGTGCGAGAGTTGATGGACAAGCAGAAGTTGAAACAACTAGCAGTATATTTTGTTTATCCTTGTCTCTTGCTTTCTTTTAATCCTGCAGTTGAGTAGTGAAGTATGAATAGCTTCTTAGAATACTACAGTGGGGTTTGGTTAATGTTTGTCCCTGTGAGCTGTGAGAAGCATGGTGATTTTGAGACGTGGTCATCATGTCCAACCTTAAGCTCTTTAGGAGACGATGTTCTGATCGAAGAAGGGTGGATTGAGAATATTGAGCACATGCATTTGCAGTGCGTAGAGATTGACTTTAGTGCTGAATTCTGTTTCATGGCTTTTCAAATTATCTGAAATTTCAAAACTCATCAGAAAGTGTTCATATATATATTTATATACTGTACATACTATTTGTCAAAAAAGCGTGGAACTGTGTAAATTTTTCTTTGATTTGGCTGGAAAGTGTTGATTCAAAGAGATAGTGGGTTAAACTTTGCCGCACAAAAAAAATGATCGATTATGGTTTAAATTCTTCGATTTGGCTTCTATTTTGGGTATTGATTTGGTGATTTTGGGTGTGGAGGGAGTTTTAGCTTATTGGTTTGGATTAGGAAATGCAAATGGGGAGTGGATAAGGAGTTTGGGTTACTCTATGGTTGTACCACAACCAACAAATATCAAAACACGTCATGGGCCGTCATTTTTTCAATTATTATTTCAGTAACTTTTTCAATGCCCTAGACAGTGAATCTCAACTCCCACAAGCCATTAGCCTAATTTCTTTTCTTTTTTTTTTTTTTTTGTGGCTAAAAGACCAACAGGAAAGTTCAATGTCATGCGTGAAACATGCCGATGGGGAAATGAAAGATTGGAAACCAGCACAGACCTTGCAATGGGTTTTATTACATCTGCTAGTGCTTGAAACAGATTCAAGGTCACTGACACCCAATTCCTTGTGTATCCCTCGATACACATGATAACCATTACCCACGACCACGTCCCTTTGACCTGATACTGCAATTTAGAACACCGTTACAGACTTATAGGATTCGAAGAGAGACTTGATCCTTCAGATTACAAGGCAAAATAACTAGAAGATACTTTATATAGAAACTTATAAGAAAGCTTTTGTTGAAAAAGCAGTCATTGATGAACAAGTCATTCAACGGCCTGTAGAGGTAAACGGCTCTGAGATCGTCAATGAAGTAACTGAAGATGGTAGTTTCACATCCTGCTCATTTGAGGCGTCTCTGAAATCGCGGGACTTGATAATATCGCCCAAGTTATCAGGTAGTTGAGCTCTACCTTCTAAATATTGCACGACATTAGACGTGCTCGGCCTTGCTGCGGCGATGGTGTGCGAGCAGAGCAACCCAAGCTTCAACACTAACTCAGCTTCTTCAACTGCGTATTCAGTACCTTGTTGTCTATCAATTGCTTCAAGAATGTTGCCCCTCCTTTCTAAGCACTCGAATACCCAATCTACCAAAATGGCTTCCTCTGGAGAGGCTCGTCAGTCGACTGGCCTTCTACCACAAACCACCTCTAGCATAAATGCCCCAAACCCAAACAAGTCAGTGCTCGTACTTGCTTTTCCGTTACGTGCCAACTCAGGTGCAATATAACCGAGGGTTCCGGCTACATGAGAGGTTTGGGGATCAGTTCCATGATCGCATAACTTGGCAAGCCCAAAATCCCCTAATCTTCCATTGAACTCGTTGTCTATCAACATGTTGCTTGCTTTGATGTCTCTGTGAATGACAACCTGTACCCATTGTTGGTGCAAATAGAGGACTCTTGCCGCTACGTCTTTGATGATCTTAAACCTTTGCATCCAATTTAGGGTCCCCTTGGGCTGGCTATAAAGAAACCTGTCAAGACTTCTGTTAGGAATGAAATCATAAACCAAAAGGAGTTCTTGCTTACGCCGGCAGTAGCCAAGAAGGCGGACTACGTTCGGGTGCCGTAGGCGGCCTATGGTAGCGATTTCTGCCACAAATTCCCTCAATCCTTGCCTTGAATCATGAGCAACCCTTTTAACTGCAACCTGTATGTTTGATGTTGGGAGCACACCTCGGTATACTCTACCAAAACCTCCCCGCCCAAGGAGTTCTCTGTATTTGAAACCCTTTGTAGCGACGAATAGGTCCTTGTAGCCAAATCTGTGAGGGCCATACTGGACCTCCCTATCCTCGAGGACTTCCATGAATTTCTTCGTCCTTGTCATGAAAAGAAAACCAAAGATCAACACTAGGAGTAGAAGAAATGCTATTGTTGGCAGTACAATTGCCAAAATCCTCTTGATTTTTTTTATCATCTCTCACTTGCCGACTTTGGGGGAGTTTCGGAAGGTGAGACGTATCGATTTGTTGGGCTTGACCATTCATCTTGAAACTCCAACCTAGTAAGTAATGATCCGCTCGAAAATAGCCGGCGGAGGATGAAAACTCCACGTACATATACTCTAGCAGGAATGGTGAAAGGTCCTTTGTCAAGGATAAGAGTGGGAGTGCAGGATTGGATATGTTAAAGGGTGACATGGTAACGTTAAGTTGTCTGTTGATGCCCTCATATTCCATACAAACCTGCATTGGGTCACTGCTTATGAGACTTAAATTCCTGAAAGCACCATTTTTTCTGAAAGCATCATTCCTGAAAGCACCATTTCGATCTGCGAAATAGCCTGCATGATCAGATTTTGATTGAGTTCAGGCCGTCAATGTCAATGCCAACATGGTTGTCGTTTATGTCGTCAAACACAGAGGTGTCGAGCTCGACTGCAAGTATATGGTTTGAAGTTGTCTGTATCATTGAAGAGCCCTAGATATTGGCCAGGATGGGCTCGGGGAATCTCTTTGTTTGGTGAAATAACGAACGCTAGTCCGTGGCCTCTGCGTATCGGGGACTCGAGAACAATTGACGAAAGTAGTTGAAAAGGAAATGACACTAGCGTTTGAGTTCTTGAATTGGATGGGAAAAGTGTAGAAAGCATGGCCATACGGCCCATACCCGTATGTTCGGCATATCCATCCAGTGTCAGATTTCCATTGAAAGTGAAATCGTCTGGAATATGGTTGCTAGATGTTGCAAATTGCAGAAGGAGAAGTAACACAATTGTGACGCAATAATTCATGGCTACTTCTTCTTACCAATACATACAGCAGTTGTTACAGAGATATTCAAGAGGAGTATCTGTGAGCTTCACAAAGTCTAGTCTAAAGCAAGCTCACAACGAACTTGCGCACCTATACTGTACTAGTCAACTATCGGAAGGAAATTCCAAATTGTGGAACAGCAGCCACCATGGCCAAAAGGGGAAAATCTACACCGGTTAATTCACTATGGAAAGACTTGGAAAATCTCTCTCAAGACTTTGAACTCTCTCTCTCTCTCTCTCTCTCTCTCTCTCTCTCCTGTTGGAACAAGTTGTCATCGCGTCTATGTTGCTTCTAAAATTATTTATGTTCACCCTGCATTGTTTTTATCACTACTTCACAAGGGAATGTGAGGGACTAAGCAGAATGTGCATATCAATCATCTCGTAGGCTGGTTATGCTTGGATTTCTTTTTATCAGAGACAAAAACTCGACCAATGAAGTACATCGATGCAGAATAAAGCTCCCGAGAGAGAGAAAGGCCAGGGAAAAACTAATCTCTGAGCAGGAAGGATCACCAACCATCACATAATGCGGGATTATGTTTGGATCTAGTATTTGCTAAAAATTTGGCCGAGAGGGGCCACGTTAAGCGAAATATCCTTCACATTTTATACACGTAACAATGGATATGCTCATAACAAGAAAGAATATAACTCCATTTCATTCATCTTCAGTGGTCTATGTACCATTGAAAGTTCTCTATAATTTTTGCGGTCTGTGCACCATTGAGAGAAAGCTTGAGCTTATACCCATTTAAGGTGGGATCAGGATCGCAACCTCTCCTAGTTTTTTGACGAACTACAGATGAGCGAGGAGGGGGCGTAGTAATTGGTATTTCTAAACTTACAGTAGATAGTGTAAGATACTCACTTAGGGATGAAAGAGAGGTCTTTAAGTCCATAATGCCCAAAAACAGTTGTCCATTTGAAAGAGGAAAACAATATAAAGAAACCAAGAACAGAGAAAAAATCATGTTCTAGTGGTAATCCATTATAACAGCAGCTTCATTCTGATTGAAGAAGGGTGGCTTGAGAATACTTAGAACATGCATTTGCAGTGTGTATGTACTAAAGGCCTAGATGGTGTTCCATGGCTTTTGGGAATTTCTTGAAATTCAAAGTTATCCTTTATCAATTATTTGTTTGGAAAGTGTGAAACTGGAAATTTTGCTCTGATTTGGCAGGAAAAAGTTGAGTCTAAGAGATTTTGGTCCGGATTTGCCCACAAAAAAAATGATTGATTCAGATTCAAATTCTCCAATTTGGCTTCCATTTGGGGTATTGATTTGACCTGGGGTTTTGAGTTAGGAAATGGAAATGGGGAGTGGGTAATAGGTTTGGGTTATTGTACCACAACCATAAAGCATTTGACTTTGTTTGCTTCTAATTATGTATTGCGATAACTTTTCCAACATCGTAGATAGTGAATCTCGATTCCTATAAGCTAGTTTGCGAATTTCTTTTTTTGGCTAAAAGACCAACTGAAAAGTTCAATATTATGCATGAAACATGTAGGTGTTAAAATGTACATTGAAAACCAGTACAGACCTTTAAATTGCATTAAATAAGGTCCGAACATGCTTAGAAATGGGTTCTATTCCATTTGCTGGTACTTGAAACAGATTCAAGGTCATGACCCCCAAATCCCTTACATATCTATCAATACTCTCGATATCTATTACTCATGACTACGACCGTTAAGTGCCCGATGCGGCATTTAGAATGGGAAGTGGAGGAGGATGAGGAGAAGGAGGAGGGTTGGGAGGTGTTCAACAATGATAATTGGGCATCTGTGGTGGATACGGATGCGAATGAGAGGTTGTTGATGAGAAAGAGGGAGGAGGGTGGGAAGAGGAAGACATGGGAAGAGAGAGAAGAGATCTGGGTATTTTAGTGATGAGAGTGATGACTATGGGCGACTGTAAACTGGGGGTTTCCTTGGAACATCTGATTTGAAGTAAAGGCAGAGGCACGTTGCTTTTGTGTTTGTTCTGTTTATGTGTGTTTTTTGGGCTATGTGTTTTTTGTATGCTAATTTGGTTGGTTAATGTTATATGGGGAATTGAAGTTGTGTTAGATGCTTAATATTTTGTATCAAAGATCCATTTTGTGAACGCAAATGATTGTGAAGTAGAATTACCGTGTGTATATCTGGTCTACCCTTTTTTGGGTCTAGGTTATGACTTTTTTAAGGTCGCAATATCTGCAGGACGAAGTTGGAGAGGGAATTGAGAAAAATCATTTTGCAGTTGTCTTTTGCTGGTTCTGATTTTAGTTTCTTAAACGGGGATGTGCAAGAGTTGATGGAAAAGTAGAAGTTGAAACAACTAAGAGTATATCTTGATTACTTGTTTATCCTTGTCTCTTGCTTAATTTGTTTATCATCTCTCACTTGTCGATTTTGGGAAGGCGAGACAAGTCAATTTGTTGGGCTTGACCATTCATCTTGAAACTCCAACCTAGTATGTAATGATCCTCTAGTACGTAATGATCCTCTTGAAGTAAGCCTGTGGAGGATGAAAACCCCACGTACATATACTCTAGCAGGAATGGTGAAAGATCCTTTGTCAAGGATAAAGATCCTTTGTCAAGGATAAGAGTGGGAGTTCAGGTTTTGGTATGTGAATAGGTGACATGGTAATGTTTATGCCATCATATTCCACCCAAACCTGCATTGGGTCACCACTTTTGTGACTAAGATTCTTGAAAGAACCATTTTGATCTGCAAAGTAGCCTGCAGGAGCAGATTTGATTGAACGCACGCTGTTTTTTTTTTTGAAAATGTCAATTCATTCAACCCCGAAGGCGAAGATTACATTGCACAATACAGGAGTGCACCAAACTACCGAATCCGGGATCCTAGGACACCCTGCAAACGCAATCAGCACGAGGTGCCGATATGAGAATCCTGTCCGGGACAAAGCAGAGAGATCTCAAACGAAATCCCAGTAAACCATTACACAATAAAACAGATGTAATCGAAACAACGAACAAAATATAAGCGTAGAGAAAGACTGCTCCCATGGACAAAATATTGACGCCCACATGGTTGTCATTTATGTCATCAAACTCAAAGTCCTGGACAGTGTCGAGCTCAACTGCAACTATATGATTTGAATTATTCCCGTTGTTTTTGGTGTTGAAGAGCCCTAGATATTGGCTGGGAAGGGCTCCGGGAATCTCTTTGTTTGGTGACATAACAAACGCTATTCCGTGGCCACTGAGTTTCACGTACTCAGGTACAATTGCAAAGATGAGAGTAGTAGAAAAGGAAATAACACTAGCGTTTGAGGAGTTCTTGAATTGGATTGGAATGTTGTAGAAAGCATGGCCGTATGCTTGTCTTGAAAAATTGGTTAGTGTGAAGAAGCCATTGGAACCGAGTTCAGCTGTTCCATCCATCTTCAGATATCCATTGAAAGTGAAATCGTCTGGAATATTGTTGCTAGAAGTTGCAAATTGCAACTTGCACACCTATGTGAAGGAAATTCCAAATTGTGGAACAGCAGCCACCATAGAAAAAGGAAAAAGCTATACCTAATTAATTCACTATGGAAAGACTCGGAAAATCTCTCTCTCTCCTCTCTCTCTCTCTCTCTCTGTGTTGGAACAAGTTGTCTTCATGTCTATGATGCTTCTAAAATTATTTATGTTCACAAGGGAATGTGAGGGACTTAAGCAGAATGTGCATATCAATCATCTTGTAGGCTTGTTATGCTTGGATTTCGTTTTATCATTGATTGTAGCTTGATTATTTGTAGAGAGGAGCCAATGCAAATTGTGTGTCAATAGGAAACCGGGACGGCGGAACTATTGTGAGGATACTCGGGAGCCCGAACGGCGGAGCCGAGATTGGTGTGTAAATGATTTTGAAAATATTGATTTGGAAAAAAAGAAAAAGAAAAGTGAAAATAATGACACGGTCCACGAATATGTTGCATAGGAGAAACTCTGATTAGGGAGCCCGGAACGGCGGAACCGAGATTGAGTGTGTAAATGATTCTGAAAATGTTAATTTGGAAAAAAAGAAAAAGAAAAGTGAAAATGATGACACGGTCTACGAAAATATTGCGTAGGAGAAACTTTGATTACATGGACACTAACGCCGGTTGAATAGTAAATGTGCATGTGTTATTGTTAACTGTTTATCTGGAAGTTGTTGAATATATATGTGTTATTTAGAAATCGTTGAATTTACATGAGATAATATATTACTTCTATGTCCGGTTGTTGAATTTATAGACTAGTCGATGGATTAAGTATGAAAAATACCATAGAGTTGGATGATCATGTTATTTAATTATTCTAGTTTAGTTTCAAGATTACAATCAATGATATATGTTTATGAGACACCGTATATAGTGTTCTTATGTGAAAAGTTCGACTGCGGAATCTTTGCATAAAAACGAGACACGAAAATCGAGAAAGTCTAGAAACATGACACGTAAGGTGTTGATCATGAAAATACGTGTTTTAAAAAGAAAATATTTTTGAAACCACAATGAAGCCCGGCCACATTCACCTTCCGTAAGCCGACATATTTTCTTTGTCGTAACCATACCATCTGCCAAGAAGAACGGTAGAATACTTTCACTCACTTTTTCTAGTAAAATTTTTAGTTATATATATATTTTGTTTAAAAATGCATGTTAAGTTAAAGTACTAAAAGTAGTTAGCAAACTTGTTTTACTAAAATTTCGAAATGCAATATGATCTCATAATATCTCGACTTTTATTCCGAAAAATATATGTGGTTTCGAACTTCTCAAAAATGAAGAAAGAACGGATTTTTGAAATATAAGAAATAATAGTTCGATTGGTAACATGGTTACTTAGATTTCATTTGAAAGAGGTAATGAGCATGTATACATGTTTGTAGTTTTTAATTTACTTGTCTTGATGTTAAGTTTTGTGCATAACTTGTTGAATTTATAGACTAGTCGATGGATTAAGCATGAAAAATACCATAGAGTCGGCAAGTGAGAGATGATAAAAAAGAGGTCCGCTTTAGCATATTTCTAACCCCACTAGTCCACTTTTAAAGTTCTTAACCCCTCTAGTCTACTAATAATTTTAATGACAAAATTATCTCTTATATAAAAGAAACAAGGGTCTTGTCTAACTAACATAAAAATATTTTATTTATTTTTTTTGATCTTGTTACAATCACGTAACCACCACCACACCCACTGGCACCACTTCCGCTACCACCAACACCACCACACCAACATATAACGTTATATCTATGACAAAAATTTCTATTTTTTTTTCTTGTTTTGAGCCATTCCCTTCTTGAACCTGCCACCCCTTAACATATAACGTTATATGTGTGACAAAAATTTATTCCTTTTTTTTTTTTTTACCTATTTTGAGTCATTCCCTTCTTGAACCCGCTACACTTTAACATATAACGTTATTTGTCTCAATCTGCGTTCTTGTCTTATATTTGACACTACATTAACAAAAGTGTACATATAATCTTATAAAAAATGAAGATAGATCTGAGACATATAAGGTTATCTATTGATATCTGTAACGTATTTTTTGCCAACACAAGCACATATAATATTATATGTGTATATCTGCACTTTGTACCATGTCAAATATGTTCTCTGCATATTGAAAAAGTGCACATATAAACTTATATATCACAATCTGCATTCATGTCTTATGTTTGGTAATACATTAACAAAAGTGCACATATAATCTTATGTGTCTCAATCTGTTCTCTGTACGCTATAAAAACGAAGATATATAGACCTGAGACATATAACCATGGACTATACAACAATCTTACAATAGATCAGCAAAAAGGAATCCTTCGGGGGAGAAAACACTCGATCTGCTGAAAAAAATAAACAAACCACCACTAGATCCAAGTAGTTGGAAACCATGGACTTATTGGTGTATCCTGTATCTCTTGTTAACCATCACTCTGCTTCAAGCCCTCTGTTCAATTCGAAGACAAAACTTAGAGAGAAAAAAAAAAAAAAAAGATTCTAAGATTCAAATGCATAATAACACAATCAAAAAATTAAGGATTGTATAACTAAATAATTCTACGCTTTGAGAATCCCATTGATACGAAAGAGTGATATAGTAATTGTTTTTTCATATTCAGAATCCACCCACAATACCTTTATGTGTTTAAATTAGTTTGGAAACCACAAAGGGAGAGTGTATAAGGAAGGAATGAAAATAAGGAATTCCATCAACCTTCTAAATCTGGGTGACAAGCCCACAAGTCCACAGCCCACAGCCGAGATAGTCAAAACTTACGGCCGCTGCCCACGACTTTTCTCTGGCGGCAAAGAGAGAGAAGAATCCAACCCCAACACTCGAGCATCGGAAGAGGTTGATCTGGGATTTCTTGACAAGAGCTCTCGAAGGATCAATAGTGTTGCCAGTGAGGTTGTGGGCGACAATCCTGGTGGACCATTCCGTTGCTGCTCCCATCACTCGAAGCTCAGCAGGTTCAGAGAGAGAGAGAGAGAGAGAGAGAGAGAGAGAGAGAGAGAGAGAGAGGAGGTTGTGCTCCAGATTTGTTTCTGGTTTATGATTTCTCTCTATATGACAAGCTTATATAGAAGGGCATTTTTGTAATGGTTTAATTTCTTTTTAAAAAAAAGTGAACTTAAGGCCTTACTAAACTCTATATTAGTGGATCAGAGGGGTTACAAACATTAGAAGTAGACTAACTGGGTTACAAGTTCTCTATAATGGACTCTAAACCAATTTTTTTATAAAAAAATCGAGAGGATTTTGGCAATTATATTGCCACCAATAGCATTTCTTCTGCTCCTAATCCTGATCTTTGGTTTTCTTTTCATGACAAGGACGAAGAAATTCATGGAAGTCCTCGAGGATTGGGAGGTCCAGTATGGCCCTCACAGATTTGGTTACAAGGACCTATTCATTGCTACAAAGGGTTTCAAAGACAGAGAACTCCTTGGGCGGGGAGGTTTTGGTAGAGTATACCGAGGTGTGCTTCCAACATCAAACATACAGGTTGCAGTTAAAAGGGTTGCTCATGATTCAAGGCAAGGATTGAGGGAATTTGTGGCAGAAATTGCTACCATGGGCCGCCAACGGCACCCAAACCTAGTCTGCCTTCTTGGCTACTGCCGGCGTAAACAAGAACTCCTTCTGGTTTACGATTACATGCCCAATGGAAGTCTTGACAGGTTTCTTTATGGCCAGCTCAAGGGGACCCTAAATTGGATGCAAAGGTTTAAGATCATCAAAGACGTAGCGTCAGGCCTCTTCTATTTGCACCAACAATGGGTACAAGTAATCATTAAATTTTAGACTTATAAAATTAAATTTACTTCGCACGATCTAGTCATTTTCTAAAGACAAGTATGCTTGTAAGAACACTTGTCTATTTTCTTAGTGAATGAAATAAATTCTTAGAATTTTATAAGAAAGTTATAAAGAAATCCAAGAATTAACAAAGGAATTTCAAATATTTAAATGAAAAATTTTTATTTACTAAATACAACATCTTAGCAATAGAGTTTATTACATTTGCTAGTACCTGAAACAGACTCAAGATCGCGACGACACCCAATTTCCTAACGTATCACTCAATAAACTTGATATCTTTTGCACATAACAGATGACCTCGCATCCATTATCCAGGACAATACAACGTTTTAAAGACATGGAGGATTTGAAGAGAGGCTTATTTACAAGGCAAAATAACTACTACTACTTACGAAGATACTTACATAGAAACTTAAAACAAATCTTTTGTTGAAAAAAGCAGTCATAGATAGATGAACAAGTAATTCAACGGCCTGTAGAGGTGAATGGCTCTGAGATCGTCAATGAAGTAACTGAAGTTGGTAGTTGCACATCCTTCTCATTTGAAGCTTCTCTGAAATCGTGGGACTTGATAACATCGCCCAAGTTATCAGGTAGTTGAGCTCTACCTTCTAAATATTGTAAGACATTAGACATGCTCGGCCTTGCTGCAGCGATGGCGTGTGAGCAGAGCAACCCAAGCTTCAACACTAACTCAGCTTTTTCAACCGCATATTCAGTACCTAGTTGTCTATCAATTGCCTCAAGAATGTTGCCCCTTTCCAAGCACTGGAATACCCAATCTACCAAAATGACTTCCTCTGGAGAGGCTCGTGGGTCGACTGGCCTTCTACCACAAACCACCTCTAGCATAAATACCCCAAATGCAAACAAGTCAGTGCTCGTACTTGCTTTTCCGTTACGTGCCAACTCAGGTGCGATATAACCGAGGGTTCCGGCTACATGAGAGGTTTGGGGATCAGTTCCGTGATCACATAACTTGGCAAGCCCAAAATCCCCCAATCTTCCATTGAATTCGTCGTCTATCAATACATTGCTGGCTTTGATGTCTCTGTGAATGATAACCTGTACCCATTGTTGGTGCAAATAGAGGAGTCCTGACGCTACGTCTTTGATGATCTTAAACCTTTGCATCCAATTTAGGGTCCCCTTGGGCTGGCCATAAAGAAACCTGTCAAGACTTCCGTTCGGCATGTAATCATAAACCAAAAGGAGTTCTTGCTTACACCGGCAGTAGCCAAGAAGGCGTACTAGGTTCGGGTGCCGTAGGCGGCCTATGGTAGCGATTTCTGCCACAAATTCCCTCAATCCTTGCCTTGAATCATGAGCAACCCTTTTAACTGCAACCTGTATGTTTGATGTTGGAAGCACACCTCGGTATACTCTACCAAAACCTCCCCTCCCAAGGAGTTCTCTGTCTTTGAAACCCTTTGTAGCAATGAATAGGTCCTTGTAACCAAATCTGTGAGGGCCATACTGGACCTCCCAATCCTCGAAGACTTCCATGAATTTCTTCATCCTTTTCATGAAAAGAAAACCAAAGATCAAGACTACGAGTAGAAGAAATGATATTGGTGGCAATACAATTGCCAAAATCCTCTTGATATGTTTATCATCTCTCACTTGTCGACTTCGGGGGAGCTTTGGAAGGCGAGATATGTCGATTTGTTGGGCTTGACCATTCATCTTGAAACTCCATCCTAGTATGTAATGATTTGTGTGACATGAGCCTGTGGAGGATGAAAACCCCACGTACATGTACTCTCGCAGGAATGGTGAGAGGTCCTTTGTCAAGGATAAGAGTGGGAGTGCAGGCTTGGGTATGTTAATGGGTGACATGGTAACGTTAAGTTGTCTGTTGATGCCATCATATTCCACCCAAACCTGCATTGGGTCGCCACTTATGAGACTCAGATTCCTGAAAGCACCATTTTGATCTGCTAAGTAGCCTCCAGGAGCCGATTCGATTGAAAGCAAGCTGTTAATGTCGATGCCAACATGGTTGTCGTTTATGTCGTTAAACTCAGGGTTACGGATGGTGTCGAGCTCGACTGCAAGTATCTGATTTGAACTACTCCCCATGTTTGAACTATTGAAGAGCCCTAGAAATTGGCTGCCAACGTATCCGAGAATATCTTTGTTTGGTGAAATAAAGAACGCTAGTCCGTGGCCGCTGAGTGTCGGGTACTCGGCCGGTACAATTGCAAAGACGAAAGTAGTAGAAAAGGAAATGACACTAGAGTTTGAGGAGTTCTTGAATTGGATGGGAAAGTTGTAGAAAGCATGGCCGACGGCGTGCGCTTTTCCTGAAGAATTGTTTAGTGTGAAGAGGCCATTGGAACTGAGTTGAGCGGTTCCATCCAGCTTCAGATATCCATTGAAAGTGAAATCGTCTGGAATATTGTTACTAGAAGTTGCAAATTGCAGGAGGAGAAGTAACACAATTGTGATGCAACAATTCATGGCTACTTCTTCTTTCTTGCCAATACAGCAGTTGTAACAGAGAGATTCGAGTGTAGTAGTATCTGTGAACTTCACAAAGTCAAGTCTAGTCTAAAGGAAGCTCACAACGAACTTGCAACACCTATACTAGTCAACCACGTGAAGGAAATTCCAAACAAATGGTGAAGAGCAGCCAAGCTATATACCGGTTAATTAATTCACTATGGAAAGACTTGGAAAATCTCTCTCCCTCTCTCTCTCTCTCTCTCTTTAATTCACTATGGAAAGACTCTCTCTCCTGTTGGAACAAGTTGTCATCACGTCTATTCTGCTGCTTTAATGTTCACCCCGCATTGTTTTTATCAATGAATGTGAGGGACTAAGGCTGCGTTCTTTAAA
Source organism: Rhododendron ovatum (assembly GCA_019656835.1). NCBI lineage: Eukaryota > Viridiplantae > Streptophyta > Magnoliopsida > Ericales > Ericaceae > Rhododendron > Rhododendron ovatum. The sequence continues at coordinate 5,667,181 of CM033799.1, read as the reverse complement.
ACTTATACAGTATAAGTCTGGAATTTATTTTGGTATTTTTTATATTTCGTTTAGCTTTTCGTTGTAATTTTTTTGATTAATCAGAAAAGTATAAAAATATGGACTGATGTTGAAAAAATTCAAATAAGATGATATTTAAGCTCCAAAAGACAACTGTTTGATACTTTTTTCATCTTTGGTGAACTTTTGTTTGTCTTTTGTCATAATTTTGTAAACTTTTCTTGTCGAGACAGATAATTAATTAAAAAAATTTACACGAATCTAACAAAAATTCAGAAAAGACGAACAGAACACACAAAACAAGAAAAATAATAAGTGGAGAAGAACTCAGCCTAAGCCGAATGTGCATATCAGTAATCTTGTAGGTTGGTTATGCTTGGATTTCTTTTCATCAGAGACAAAAAATCAACCAAAGAAATACATTGATGCAGAATAAAGCCCCCAGAGAGAGAGAGAGAGAGAGAGAGAGAGAGAAGAGAGAGAGAGAGAGAGAGAGAGAGAGAGAGAGAGAGAGCCCGAAAAACAGATCTCTGAACAGGAAGGATCACCGAACATCACATCATGTGGGATTATGTTCGGATCTTGAATTTGCTAAAAATTTGGCCGAGAGGGGCCATATTAATCTAAATAGCCTTTACATTTTCGTATACACTTAACAATGGATATGCTAATATTACTCCATTCCAGTAATCTTCAGTCGTCTATGTACTATTGAAACTTCTAGCTCTTGTAATTTTCGCTTTCTGTGCACCATTGAGAGAAAGCTAGAGCTCTAAACCGTGTAAGGGGACCATTTTATCCACAGCAGGGCTTCAATCAGTTCAATAGGAATATGAATTACAGTGGTGGTTCAAATAGATGGAGAGGTGGAAAAGGTCCTGGTTATGGTCAAAACTCTAGAGTAGAATGTCAAATCTGTGGGAAATACAATTATACTGCCTTTTACTGTCATCATAGACAAAACTTACAGTATCAACCATCAATGTTTATGTTTTCTGGCCCAAGGAGATCTGCAAATCAGTCATGGAACAATGGCAATTATCATCAGTCATGGAACAATGGCAATTGTCAATCTGGTTCTTTCTTGCCTCAGAATAATATGATGAGTTAGAGATCTTATTCTGGGAATATTGCTTCAGTTCCTCCACAAGCTAACATGTTAACCTACACTCCTTTTGCTCAACCACAAGGAACACCTGCAGCTTCTCTGGTTATGCACCTGCACAGGCTTTTGTAGCTTCTGGTTCAACATCTAGTTTTCCTGGTTCAAGTCAGTTAAATCAAGGATATTTTGGTGTTTCTAGTTATTCAATTGGGAATCCAATACAGTCATCTAACAATTGGTACTTTGACAGTGGAGCATTGTCTCACGTAACTCATGATTTGGCCAATCTTTCACAGCCACAGCCTTGTCCAACTGGAGATGGTATTCTTGTTGGAAATGGAACTTCTCTACCTATTGCTTATACTGGTAAAGGCATCTTATCTGCTCCATCTACTCAGTTTCATCTTAATCAACTTCTGCATACACCTTCTATCACTCATAATCTTCTATCAGTATATCAATTTACAAAGGATAATAATTGCTCTCTTGTTTTTGATTGTGATGGTTATACTATTCAGGACAAACTCACTCTTCAAACTCTTCACAAGGGCCCTGTCTACAGGGATTGTACCCCATCAAGATCTTCTCTAAAGATGATTTTTCAACTCCAGGTTCTCATGCCTTTGTTACAAACACAGTTTCTTCAGCTGCTACTTGGCACCAGAAATTAGGACATCCAAGTTTACCTCTTTTTCAGTCTTTAATAAAACAGTTCAATTTGCCTGTAACAAAACCATATGATGTTACTTGTTTTAATTGTAATGTTGTGAAGAGTCACAAACTACCCTTTCACTCTTTGAAACAGTTTCTCATGCTCCTTTTGAGTTGTTGCATATGGATGTATGGGGCCAGCTCCTATTCCTTCTGTTCAAGGATTTAGATATTATCTGCTTATCATTGAGATTACAGTAGATATTCTTGGTTGTTTCCATTACATTACAAATCTGAAGTCAAAATCACTCTTACACATTCAAAGCCTATGTTTCAAATCAGTTTAACACCTCTGTTAAAATGGTTAGGACTGATAATGGAGGTGAATTCATAAACTATCTGTCACAACTTTTTCTTTTTGCTGGAGTCATACATCAGACTTCTTGTCCTCACACTCCTGAGCAAAATGGAGTGGTTGAACGAAAACATAGGCATTTGTTAGACACTACCTAACTCAGTTGACACATGCTAGGATGCCAACAAAGTTTTGGCTTGAGGCATTAAATACAGCAGTATACTTGGCTAATCGATTGCCTCATTCATCTCTTGGCTTTCAGATTCCCTATATTCTTTTGTTTCATAAAATACCGATTACTATACTCTTAAGCCTTTTGGATGTGCATGTTTTCTTGGTTAAAACCTTTATGCCTCATAAACTTGTTCCAAAGTCCATTTGTTGTGTTTTTCTGGGCTATTGTACTACATCAAAAGGGTACGAGTGCTATGACCCTATTGGAGACAGAGTTTATGTTTCTAGACATGTTAGATTTGAAGAACATTATTTTCCTTATGCTAGTCTTGTGTCTTCTTTTGTTCCTTCTAACTCTTGCTCTACTTCTTTTTCTGTTCCTCTAACTACTTTTGATGATATCATGATTTTGTACCTCTTTCTCCTGCTACATCTGTGCCTTCTTCATCCCTTGTCTCAACAGACACATCTTCCCCTTTAATTGAGCCTGTCATTCCTTCTGATTCTGCTACTTCAGAACCTATCATGTCTGAACCTGCTACTGCATCCATTTCTCTTCCTCCTCCTATTCTTCCTGTTCTCGCTCCTGAAGTTGTTTCTAACACGGATTCTTCTCTGCCTTCTACTAGTTCTTTACCTAGTTCATCTCTTCATTCCATGAAAACCAGATCTCAATCTGGTATTTTCAAACCAAAACATCTCATATCTCTGTTTACAGCTTCTTCTTCTTCCATCCCAGAACCTAAACATTTTCAAGAGGCAATTCCTCATTCAGTTTGGCAAAAGGCTATGGCTGAGGAATATGAGGCTTTAATCACTGAAGGAACATGGACTTTGGTTCCACCCCATTCTCATGGAAATGTTATTGGTTGCCAGTGGATCTACAAAATAAAGAGGCACTCTGATGGTTCCATTGCCAGGTATAAGGCTAGGTTGGTTGCAAATGGCAATCAACAAGCAGGGATTGGATTTTTTTGGAAACCTTTAGCCCAGTGGTGAAACAACCTACTGTTAGAATTATTTTGAGCTTGGCAGTGCACTATAAATGGCCTTTAAAGCAGTTAGATGTCTCCAATGCTTTCTTGCATGGAGTTATTCACGAAGATGTTTATATGAAGCAGCCCTTGGGATATAAAGATCCTGCTCATCCACATTTTGTTTGCAAACTCTATAAAGCTTTATATGGTCTTTGATAGGCACCAAGGGCATGGTTCTCTGTGTTTTCTTCTTACCTTTTGGAGCTTGGATTTCAAGCAAGTAAGGAAGATACATCCTTGTTTCTTCTTCACAAGGGGTCCTCTCTTACTCTAATATTGGTCTATGTGGATGATATCATACTCCAGGCAGTGATTCTTCATATCTCACTCATCTTGTTCACTTGTTTAGCTCCCGATTTGTCATGAAAGATCTAGGATCTTTACATTACTCTCTTGGGATTGAGGGCACTTCTACACCAAATGGGTTATTTTTATCTCAAGCCAAATATGCTCAGGAAATTTAACTAAGGCTGGTATGCAGGAATGCAAACCGAGTGCATCACCAACATCTTCCAAAGGTCCTTATGATCCTTTGTTTGATGATGTTACATTGTTCAGAACCTTGGTGGGCTCATTACAATACCTTACTCTCACTAGACCTGAGATTGCATTCTCCGTTAATACTGTATGCCAACATATGCATCAGCCTAAAGTCAGTCATTTTGTTGCTGTTAAACGTCTTCTTCGATATGTGAAAGGAACTCTCAATCATGGTCTGCGTATTACTTCGGGATCTCTTTCTTTGACTGCATTTGCAGATGCTAACTGGGCGGGAGATCCAGTGGACCGACGTTCCACCTCTGGTTTTGTTGTTTTTCTGGGATCCACACCAATCTCTTGGTGTGCCAAAAAGCAGCCCACCGTTGCTCGATCTTCCACGGAGGCTGAGTATAGGGCAATGGCTCAAACAACAGCTGATCTGGTATGGATACAACAGCTTTTATCTGAGCTGCAAATTCCCATTTCTCCTCCCCATATTCTTTGGTGTGACAATCGCTCTGCTATGGCCTTATCACCCCCCATGAGTTTGCAGGGGAGTATAAAGGGAAGCACAGCAGTGCACAACAGTTAGACGTTAGTGAGAAGTTAGTTTGGTAGTTTGTTCAAATTCATTTGAAATTCAGTTTGATTGTATTTCATTTTTGCTTTCTCTGTGAGTTAGTTGAGATGTAAGTTTGTGTTGGTCCAAAAGCAACCCAGGAGGGGGGGGGGGGGGGGGGGGGGGGCGAATTGGGTTTCTCACTAACTATTTACAAATTAAAAAAAAAAACTAATTGCAATAAAGAAACAAAGACAACGCTGCAGCACAATTGAGTCGACTCAACTAGTAAGTACACCAGCAAGCTTAATAGATTGAACTAGCTCAAAGATTAGAAACATAGCAGATGCATATAACAACTCAACAGATTCTATGATTGCAATAGAAGCATGAAATCAACTAATTATGCAAGCTTTTCTACCCCAAGTGTGATTTCAAAATTATACCAATTTTCTTATGCGATAATGATAAGCAAAACTGAAAGTAAAAGAGTAAGGGATAGAGAAAATTAACACGAGGATTTTATAGTGGTTCGATCCGCAACTTCACGGCCTACTCCACTCCCCAAGTGTCCTACTCAGGAATTGCTGCACTATCCAATAGTCGTGACAAACCTCTAGCTTCGCGGGTGCTAGAAAACCTTACAACGAGCGATTACTCCAAATCTACTCCCAACTAGCTAAGACTCCGGCGCTAGTCACACCTAAACCCAAATGATTTTTCCACCAAAAAATCACTCAGAAAAATGGTTTCAATCTCAGACAAGGGTGTGAAATCCCTTTTACAATATGGTTCAAAGAACAAAACTCAAACTAGAGTAGATATTCAAGATGTAAGCCTAGAATTGAATGATCAGTAGACAAATTTGCAAGTGAGAGCTCACTGGATTTTTTCTTCAAATAGTTGGAGAGCAATTTTCTGCACTTGGTCTTCTCTGCTTTATATTCTTGAAACCCAATTGAACGTTAGAATTTCTTCTCCTAGCCGTTGCAAGAAATCAGCCACAATCTTACCTTATTTGCTCCTTAATTCAATCTTTGTATTCCCAACAGATTTCTTCTTTCCTTGCAAAGCTTTTCCAGCCGTTAAAAATTAGGAGGAGATTTTCCTTCATCTCTCTCCTTCTTCAATTTACTTGTCTATTGGAGATAGCAATTTGATGGAGAATATCCCTTCAATTTGAATCCTTGATTGATCCAAAAAAACCTTTGATTCTTCATCCGCCGAAAATCTCTTCCCTTTGATAGTTTCCATTGCCGTTCTTATTTTTATCGAAGAAGCCTAGGCCAGGAAAGTTATTCACTGTGTCAATCTCACAGCTTGTACAACTTATACAAAAGGGAATTGCTCATAAGTCCCTATAAAAATAAGTAATGGCAGAATTAGTTCGATTAAAACATATTATTCCAATTAAGCCCAATAGGCTAATTTAATCCCAATTAGGATGTGTTTGTTATCATCAAAATCTAATTAAACCAGGGCCTAACAGTTTGGATTGCCAGGTCATCAATCCAAGCAGTGTACTTGTGGTCCAATAGGAGCTGTTTCTCTCGAGAGATAGATAGGGGTTTCTCTCCTCTGTAAAGACAAAAAAAACAGTTGAGGAAATAATAGAACAAGATTCTCTCCCTTTCTCTCTCCCTCTCTCTCTCACTTCTATTTCAATTTACTGATTTTGTCACACAACCTCTCCTAGTTTTGCCACAAATTACCGATGAGCGTTGTAATTGGTATAGCGTAAACATACAGCAGATGGTTGGGTAAGAAAGTCACTTAGGGATGAAAGATAAGTCTCAAGTCTATAATGCCCGAAAACAGTTAATCCACTTGAAAGAGGAAAACAATTTAAAGAAACCAAGAACAGAAAAAATCGTGTCCGAGTGGTAATCCATTACAACAGCAGCTTCATTTCATTACCACGACAACTACTTTTTCCAGACGAGAGAAGAACAGACTCAAAAGCATGTTTGTATATCCTTCTCTTCCCTACTACACTCACTAATTATTGAGAGAACAAGGGAGGAAAAAAAAAAACAGTGGGTCATCTTCCGCAATAATTTGACTCCGAAAATAGAATGTAACCGTGCACATACACACAACATTGTGATCTGTCATTCAATTCTTGATCCTCCAAATATCTAATCTGCATTTGGCAATGCCTAGCCCGATCGCTTTGCAGACTATCCAAGTTGAAAATCTACTGTAAGCTAATGATGCAGATAAATGCAAAGACAACTGCATTCAAATCAAGGAGATGTTAGCTTACAAGCATTTCATGGTCTCCCATAATCTCCTCAATCAACTCTTGTAGCGGTTTATCAGTGCTGTTGGGAACAAGAGCTGCAAATACAGCAGGTTCTAATCCTGCATAGCCCCGAGTAATGAGGTCAAAACCGTAAGTGAATATCAAAGCCGAAAACCGAAAAGAATCTCAGTGAAAAATCTTGTGTAGGATAAAGAGCAAATTATGCTAGTCTTTTCACAAGCAGTTGACAAATGCACAAGACTCGAAACGCCTTATATCTCACATAATGGAAACACAATTCGTTCATGCAAAACTTGGATGTGTATACCTTGAGTCAAGACAAGATGCTTCGTCTATCTAATATGTAGCTTTAGTACCATGATCTGAACAATTCACAAGGAGACCCTACTGCGTGTTGATTATGCTAAGTTGTTTCAGTTTAACTAAAACCATGATCAGAAACAATTAACCCAAATCCTGACTGGTAAAATGGAGTATTAATAAGAAAATCTGGTACCAATTTCAGGAAAAGCATCAACAAACATCATCATTTCTTCCCCCGTAAGACCAGATAAGAAACATATTCGTGGCACCGAATTTGCAATCTGCAAAGCACAGAACAGTGTTTATATTTGAAGCAATACAATGTGGATTCAAAACAATTTGATTAAATATGAAGTGAATTCTATTTAATGATTTCACAAGCTGCAACAGAGACGCTTGCCTGCACTACATGGAACAGAATAGCTAGTAGTTTACAGGAGTTTTTTCCCCGAGCTATCAGGCCCTAAAACTCCGCCTTTTCACAACAGGTACGTCTAGTCATCCAACTCACTCCTCCCATAGTCAGAACGAAAAAGAAAAAGAAGAAGAAAAGCAAATAATGGAGGGGAAAAAGCAATGACACATTCACAGTGTCACACATCATGTTGCCTCCATATTACCTTTGGTGTTTCATATGGTGAACAATGTGGACTCCAGAAACAATAACAATTTTGAACTGAAACATATTAACATCTGTTATATATTTCCTCACAATTACCACATGCAATGGAATGTTACCGTGCAAACCAGGGATGAATTAAACCGACTGAGGGATTCGGTAATATTGGGCATATTGCTTGGGGGAAGCCATCTAAACGATATCTCGAATTCAAGGTTGATGGACCCACTGAGCTCTGTGGTGCTTTGGAGAACAAATGTACAGGAGACCTCATCACAAAAGGGTGGGACCTCTCGAATTCAAGGTTTGGGGATCAGTTCCGTGATCACATAACTTGGCAAGACCAAAATCCCCTAATCTTCCATTGAATTTGTTGTCTATCAACACGTTGCTGGCTTTGATGTCTCTGTGAATGACAACCTTTACCCATTGTTGGTGCAAATAGAGGAGTCCTGAAGCTACGTCTTTGATGATCTTAAACCTTTGCATCCAATTTAGGGTTCCCTTGGGCTGGCCATTGCTGGCCGATACAATTGCAATTGCCAAAATCCTCTTGATTTGTTTATCATCTCTTACTTGTCGACTTTGGGGAAGCTTGGGAAGGCGAGACGAGTCAATTTGTTGGGCTTGACCATTCATCTTGAAACTCCAACCTAGTATGTAATGATCCGCTTGAAGTAAGCCTGTGGAGGATGAAAACCCCACGTACATATACTCTAGCAGGAATGGTGAAAGATCCTTTGCCAAGGATAAGAGTGGGAGTTCAGGTTTTGGTATGTGAATAGGTGACATGGTAACATTAAGTTGTCTGTTTATGCTATCGTATTCCACCCAAACCTGCATTGGGTCACCACTTTTGAGACTAAGATTCCTGAAAGAACCATTTTGATCTGCAAAGTAGCCTGCAGGAGCAGATTTGATTGAGCGCAAGCTGTTAATATCGACGCCCACATGGTTGTTGTTTATGTCATCAAGTCCTGGACAGTGTCGAGCTCAACTGCAACTATATGATTTCAATTATTCCCGTTGTTTTTGGTGTTTAAGAGCCCTAGATATTGGCTGGGAAGGGCTCCGGGAATCTCTTTGTTTGGTGACATAACAAATGCTATTCCGTGGCCGCTGAGTTTCACGTACTCAGGTACAATTGCTGTTAGAATAATGTAGAACATTGTAGAACATTTTGGATTGATTGTAATTAGGAGCTTATCATGATTTGATTAGGATTGACTTTCCATAGTTGGTACTCTCCCTCTTGTATAAATAGTACGGCTTATGTACATAATTATTTAATTCAATACAATATTCACTTTCTCAATATTCTCTCTTTTTCCATATTCTTTTAACATGGTATCAGAGCTAAGGCTCTGATCATCGCCTTCGTCATCCGAACCCGTTACCTTTGCCTGAATTACGGGAAAATAAGCAACCAGTAACCAATTCTTACCCACAACCTCCATTGAATCATCTCTCTCATCGCAAAAAAAGAATAAGTTTGCGTTCCATATCCCAAACCCACCCAGTATCCACCATCGCACTACCGGTTCTGTTTCGCCGCGACTTGTCCAACTTGCAGCTCACTTGCACCATCAGTTCTGTGACCCATAAACCTTCCCGGCTGTTGCCACTCGCCCACACTCCACTTCGTCGACCACGTTCAACCGCTGTCCCTTCACATTGTTCATCGCCGTCAAGGCGTCAACCACTGCCGCAATACAGATCGCCATACCTTTCTCTCTAAAATCCCAGTATACTTCCGGCTTTACCTAGACCAAACAGGCCCAACTCCCTAGCCCAATTTTCCAAGCCCAGTAAGCTCTACAACAACAAAAGAACAAAGCGGGGGGCCGGGGGGGGGGGGCGGGGGCGCGGGTTTGGGTTGGAGACCCTAAACTGTCAGGCCCAAACCGATACCTAAAGGCTAAAACCAATTTTTCATTCAGTCAACCTACGTCCCACACCAAACTAGTCCTCACAATCATTAATTTTGTACTTCCTACCCACTGTATTGTTTTTTTTTTTACAGAGCTGCTGCAACTTGGCTTTGCTACTATGGAACAATTTGACATATCACTATATGCTCACGCCATCTTGGAAGGCCTCAAACAGTACCCATCTTCCACACGCTTCCTCAGAAGCGATCTCCCATCTGTATTTACACAGATTCTCTCTAAATTTGGATTGCTCTCCCATTTCGGTAAGCATTCTTCCACTGCTTTGTCTGTCACCTCTGGTAAATCCTCATGGTTCTTTGATTCTGCGTGTTGCAATCACATGACATCTAATCCACATATTTTTTCCATAAAAGCTACTAATTCTCGAACTCCATCTATTCATACTGCTGATGGTTCTATGATGCCTGTTACTCATGTTGGTACTGTTTCTACTCCTAGCATGTCCCTTTTTGATGCTTACTTGGTTCCTACCCTTACCTTGAACCTAATTTCCATTGGTCAATTATGTGAACTCGGTCTCACGATCACCTTTTCTTCTATTGGTTGTCAAGTGCAGGATCCTCGGATAGGAAAGACGATTGGGACAGGCCATAAAGTTGGACATTTGTATGAGCTCATCAATCTTCACATTCCATCTCAACTCTCTGCTATAGCCCAGTCTCGTCTTTCTGTTCCGCCCGTTCCTCCCGTTCAATTTGTGAGTTTCTTACAATGTTCTGTAACCTCCAATGCCTCCACTTCTATAGGTCTTTAGCATTCTTGATTAGGTCATGTTTCTTGTGGTCGACTACGTACTTTAGTTTCGAGTGGTCATCTAGGATCAGTTAAAGATGAACATATTGATTGTCTTTCGTGTCAACTCGCTAAACAACCAGCATTATCTTTTACCCAAAGTGATTCTGTTTCGTCAGCCCCATTTGATTTAATTAACTTTGATATTTGGGGACCTTCTCCCAACACCACCATAGGTGGATCAAAATACTTTGTGATATTTGTTAATGACTACTCTCGTTTTACATGGATTTACCTTTTATGTAGACGATCCGAGCTACCACAAATTTACTTTGATTTTGCAAAAATGGTTCAAACTCAATTTTCTTGTACTATTAAAGTTTTTCGTGTTGATAATGCCATGGAATATAGAGAAACATCATTTTTGAACTTTCTTCGTCAAAATGGAACTCTACCTCACCGATCCTGTGTTGGCACGTCTCAACAAAATGGGCGTGCTGAGCGTAAACACCGACATATTTTAGATACCACTCGTGCACTTCTTATATCTTCTTCATGTCCAGAACATTTTTGGGGAGAAGCAGCTTTAACCGCAGTGTATACTATCAACCGTGTCCCCTCTCCCATTATTGGGAATCAATCACCTTATGAACGTCTTTATGGTATTTTGCCTGCATATGATCTCCTCAAAGTCTTTGGTTGTGCTTGTTTTGTCTTACTTCAACCTCATGAGCGTACAAAGTTAGAACCTCGAGCTTGTCTTTGTTGCTTCTTAGGTTATGGAATTGAGCACAAGGGATACAGATGCTGGGATCCACTTTCTAAGCGTCTTCGTATTTCTCGTCATGTCATATTTTGGGAACATAAGATGTTCTCCTCCATGTCAAAGTTTTATTTACCGTCTGTTTCCACTTCATCATTCTTTACTGATCCTTCTGTAGAGTTGCTATTTGATGTGATTGATGCAGCTTCTTCTGAGCTAACTGATACAGCCTCTCCAGATGTACTTGCTTTGTCCAAAGATCCTGCTCCTGCACTTGGCTCTTCTCTCCCCGAGCCTTCAAACCTTGGCTCTAATCCAAGTGAGCCCCTTGCATCATCCAGCTCTCCCCCTATAGAGCCTTTTGAACAAGTTCTATCTCCTGATTCACCACTTCGTCGCTCTACTCGAGTAAGAGAAATACCTGTCCGTCTTCTTGATTATCATTGCTTTTCTACTATCATCTCTCAGCATGAACCTCACTCCTACCATGAGGCCAGTTCTAACCCTCTTTGGCATAAAGCAATGGAAGAAGAATTACAGGCTTTGGATAAGACTCATACTTGGGATTTTGTTGATCTTCCTCCTAGCAAGATTGCGATAGACTCCAAATGGGTCTATAAAATTAAGACTTGCTTTGATGGCTCTATCGAGCGTTATAAAGCTCGTTTGGTTGTAAAGGGTTTCACTCAAGAGTATGGTATTGATTATGAGGAGACATTTGCCCCTGTTGCTTGTCTCACCTCTGTTCAGAGTTTAATGCTACAGTACGTAAGTGAGAGTTGTATCAGATGGATGTCAAAAATGCCTTTCTTAATGGTGGTCTAACAGAAGAAGTTTACCGCAACCTCCTCTTGGGGTGATCCATCCTCCAAATAAGGTGTGTAAACTAAACCGTGCTCTCTATGGTCTTAAGCAAGCTCATCGAGCCTGGTTTTCCAAGTTTCGTACTACTCTTCAGACATTTGAATTCTCTTCAAGTTCATATGATTCTACACTCTTTGTTCGAAAGGTGGCTCATGGGATTATTTTTGTTCTTCTCTATGTCGATGATATGATTATTACTGGAGATGAAATCAATGGTATTTTTGACCTCAAAGCCTTTCTCCGTAAGCAATTTGAGATGAAGGATTTGGGCAATCTAAGCTATTTCTTGGGTCTTGAGATTTCCTCTAATTCAGATGGTTACTATCTCTCCCAAGCTAAGTATGCATCTGATCTTCTCACACGTGCTGGCATTACTGATTGCATGACTGTATGCACTCCTCTCGATCCTACTACTCGCCTCACTTCTCTGGATGGTAACCTACTTCCTGATGCTACTCTTTATCGGCAACTCGTTGGCAGTCTTTTATATCTCATAGTTACTCGACTAGATATCGCCTATGCAGTTCATATTGTTAGTCAGTTCATGTTTGCTCCGCGGTCACCTCATTATACTGCTGTTCTTCGTATACTTAGCTATATTAAGGGCACCTTATTTCATGGTTTGCATTACTCAATCCATTCTTCTCTAGAGTTGCGTGCTTACTCTGATGCAGATTGGGCTGATGACCCTACAGATTGTCGTTCCACAACAGGCTATTATTTTTTTCTTGGTGATTCTCTTATATCTTGGTGTGGTAAGAAGCAAACTCTTGTTTCTCACTCTAGCACTGAGGCTAGGTATCGTGCTCTTGCTGACACTGCTCAAGAGTTATTATGGCTTTGCTGGCTTCTTGCAGATATGGGTGTTGTTCATTCATCTTCCACTATGCTCTACTGTGACAACCAGAGTGCTATTCAGATTGCTCACAATGATGTATTCCATGATCAAACACATTGAGATTGATTGCTACTTCATACGACAACATGTTGCCCAAGGCACCATTCGCCTTGTCTCTATTTCCTCTTCTAATTAGACAGCTGACATCTTCACCGAGGCTCATCCTTAAACCCATTTCCATGACTTACCTTCCAAACTCAAGTTGGTCTCTGCAGGAGCTTATCACGATTTGATTAGGATTGACTTTCCATAGTTAGTACCCTCCCTCTTGTATATATAGTACGACTTATGTACATGATTATTTAATTCAATACAATATTCACTTTCTCCATATTCTCTCTTTTTCCAGATTCTCTTAACAATTGCAAAGATGAAAGTAGTAGAAAAGGAAATAACGCTAGCGTTTGAGGAGTTCTTGAATTGAATGGGAATGTTGTAGAAAGCATGATCGATCGATTGCGCAGAAGAACTGGTTAGTGTGAAGAGGCCATTTGAACTGAGCTTGGCACGTCCATCCAGCTTCAGATATCCATATATCGAAAGTGAATTGTCTGGAATATTGTTGCTAGAAGTAGCAAAATGGCGATGCAACAATTCATGGCCACTTCGTCTTCTTGTTCTTATCTGATGTTGAATATTATTGATAATTATTCGTGTATAGTTACTTATAATCTCAATAATTTTGGTTCAATTTGATAAAATCGGTTATTTTACATTCTCATTTCTTAATTTCTTTCATAAATAAAAAAATAAGCACATGATAGTTGATGTAGCCTAAAGAATCATTTTAATGTACAAATGTAATGAATTAAAAAGCAAAAACCTTACAATATAATAAGTATATGTTTTGATAAAAAATACACTACCTCCGTCCCAAATTGGCTGACAATTTTTTATATTTGTGTCAATTTCAATTCCTTATATCTTTCAAAATAAATCTTAAAAATATGCAATATGGATCTTGTTTGTAGTTCTCGATTAGTTCTATTATAGAAGGTTTTCAAACTCATGAAAAACATTATAGATTGAAAGATATAAGCAATGAAAAATGACACAAATTTTAAAAATTATAATCCATTTTGGAACGGAGGGAGTATGTCATACTAAGCCGCCCCCGGATTAAAATCCTGGCTCCGCCACTATTCTAAGGTTACAGTCGATGGGATTGATTCCGGATTACAGAAAAAGAAAAGAAAAGAAAAGAAACAAAAGGATTAGTAATATTCCCCCTCCGCATTGTTTTCATCAAGAGCCGGAGCGTGAGTGATCAAGCAGAATGTGTATATCAATCATCTCATGGGCAATGATAACAAAAAAAAAAAATCATATGGTAGGCTAAATAACTATGTTTGGATCTTGAATTTGTTAAAAATTTGGCCAGGAGTGGATTGATAATATACATTTTCGTTTTCGCCCTTCACATGGGATAGGATTGATAAGAAGATGGGATTTGTGAAGGCTATTTTCATATTTGTGCATTGGCAAGGAGATGATTGGATTGTTAATACCAAGTCTCGGTAATACCCCTAATGAGGAGATTCACATACCGATGGGACTAATAGTCCACACCTTTATTGTGAAAACAAACAAAGGATTAGTAATCCTTTGAGATTATCAGTCCACTCCCAAGGCTGAAAGAGATTAACAAACGGGGACTATATATACACGTAAAAGTGGATATCCTCGTAACAACGAAAGTTCTGTGTGTGTGTGTGTGTGTTGTGTGTGTGTGTATATATATATATATATACATACGGAACGGTTCAATGGACACCCTAAAAAAAACCCAAAAAAACACCCATAATCTCATTCTCATAGTTCCCGATCAAATTTTTATGATCCGAACCGTTCAATGTGTGCAGAATGTGATTTTAAGGGTGCTTGCGAGAAATTAGCAAAAAAAATTACCGGGACAGGTTTGATTTAAGCAGTTTTTATTTGAACCGTTCAATAAAAAACCGTTCGAAACTGTTCGGATCAAACCCTTCCCGGTCATTTTTTTTGCTGATTTCTTGCGGGTACCCTTAAAATCACGTTCTGATCACATTGAGCGGCTCGGATCATCAAAATTTGATCGGGAGCTATGGGGTGTTTTTTTAGGTGTTTTTTTAGGTGTTATATATATATATATATATATATATATATATATATATATATATATTCTTGTGTCTGTGCACCACATATCTATTCTATTTATAATATGAGAGCACCATTTGATACCACCCTTTTGTGAAGCTGTATAGACTTTTAAGTTTTCTAATCTTTATTATTTTTATTGTTTAGGATAGAATAACTGCTTTGGACATAATGGTAATTCAATCAGAAAATAGCCAGGACCCATAACCGTTTGTGTTGTCCTTATTTTTCTCCCCTCTCGCCTAGTGAGTGCCTCACTTGTAGTTTGGCTTTTTGAATTGTTGTCAAAATGTATTGAATCTGGTAGAGTGTTTGAGAAAAATATGTAGAATGCATTTTCAAACAAAAGTAGTGTTTGGGTTTGGGAGATCATGATGAAAATAAATTATGGGTTACTTTCTTACCATGTTGCCCATAATTGTTTATTGTGGTATTATAATGTATTTCTACTAATAGCTTTTAATCAATTTTGTTAAACTTGTTCCAACACTTGAGCTTATTAAATGTATACAAATTACTGTACAAGAAAAGAAAAAAAAGAACATACTCATTTTTACAATTACAATGTTTTGGACGTCCAAATTACACAAATTACAAACTCATTAAAAAATTACACAAATTACAACTGCAAGTTAGTTACGAGGGAGGACCTCACAACGAACTTGGACATCTGTACTAGTAGTCAACTGTGGAAAGGACGGATACAAATTTCTTGCCTGCCGTGTGGGGCAGCACAAGAAGAAGACTCCAATCTCCTCACATCACATCTTAATTTCTTGCCTGCCGTGTGGGACGGATACAAATTTATGTGTACATAAGCAAATCTAGCAGAAACCATATCCTACGAGAAGTTCTGAAGTTTTTCAGTGCGGCAAGGGTCACGTGGTGCCAAGCACCATTTTGGCCATCCAAAATCCAAATAGATATGGTCCGTCTAAAACACATTTGGACGGCTGAGATGCGTGCTCGGCACCACGTGGCCTGTGCCCACTCAGCACAGAAAAATTTCTCATATCCTGTTTAAGGCTAGGTTTTACTAATAAATTTAGAAGTCCGAAACTTATTTTGATACTTTTTTAACCCAAATTTGTTTCTTTTCTTTTCTTTTTTTTCATTGTGTTATCTGAAAAACTATACTGCTAAGTACTAATATCTAAGGATGTGGGGGATGACTTTTCATTAGTTATTTGTTGTTTACTGAGTTAGTGGTGTAGCACTTACGATTTTGTCATATCTTGATCGTGGTGCTTGAGGATTGGAGTCGTTAAAGGTAGGCACTAACTGGTTGCTTCTTGTGCAATGACCGGAAGAAGAGAGGAGGGCCAGCTAACCCAACCATAAAGAAATAGAGCGAATCTGAGAAGGAGAGGCCCAATCTTGAAGAGCACGCCGCATCACTTTTTATCAACATTTGTTAATTTTGCGTTAAATTTTTATGAATTATTAGTTCATCTTGACGAAGGAAATTGGAAAAATACAAAATTATAATGGAAACTCAAAAAAAAAATTGAGTAAGAACAAAAATAACCAAAAAGACTTTTTGGCTTATTTTTGTATTGTCGAAGCAAACTAATAATCCACATAAATTTAAAGTGAAACTAGCAAATTTAAAAAATAATGAATAAAGACACACACACAAAAAAGCCCAACTAGCTTATTTAAGCAAAACCAAGCTTTAATTGGTCTTTTGTCTTATTTTTTATATTGTTTGAAAATTTTCACTAAATAAAAGAAGGAAATTGATTTTGACACTCCAGTTTTAGCCACTAACACACCACTTTGTGTCTTACTCATGTGAAATTGCAAAACAAAAAGTGGAGTGCCAAAATCACATCTCTAAAAGAATATCAATTAGGATTCAAATTCTTCGTTTTGGCTTCTATTTCAAGTATTGATTTGGCGATTTTCGGTTATGGAGGGGTTTTAGCTTATGGGTTTGTATTAGGAAAAGAAAATGGGGATTGGGTAATATGTTCGGGTTATTGTACCACAGGTCCATGACCAAAAGATATTTGACTTTGTTTGTTTGTACTCCTTTCGTCCCTAAAAAGTACTATTGTAGCAATTTTTCCAACATACTAGATGGTGAATCTCGAAACCCATTATCCATGATCCGTTATCCCAATTTATTTATTTTTGGCTAAAAGACCAGCTAAAAATTCAATATTATGCATGCACGATTGCAGATTGAAAACCAATACAGATTTAAATGCAGTGAATGAGGTCAGAACATCTTTGCAATGGAGTTTATTACATTTACTAGTACATGAAATAGATTCAAGGTCGCGACGACACCGAATTCCCTAACGTATCACTCAATACACCCGATATCTGTTGCACATAACAGATGACCTCGCATCCATTACCTAGGTCAATACAGCATTTCAGAACCCTGTTACAGAATGGAGGATTTGAAGAAAGGCTTATTTACAAGGCAAAATAACTACTACTACGTATGAAGATTCTTACATAGAAACTTAAAACAAAACTTTTGTTGAAAAAAGCAGTCATAGATAGATGAACAAGTAATTCAACTGCCTGTAGAGGTGAAAGGATCTGAGATCATCAATGAAGTAACTGAAGTAGGTAGTTGCACATCATGCTCATTTGAGGTTTCTCCGAAATCGCGGGACTTGATAATATCGCCCAAGTTATCAGGTAGTTGAGCTCTACCTTCTAAATATTGCACGACATTAGACATGCTCGGCCTTGCTGCAGCGATGGCGTGTGAACAGAGCAACCCAAGCTTCAATACTAACTCAGCTTCTTCAACCGCGTATTCAGTACCCAGTTGTCTATCAACTGTCTCAAGAATGTTGCCCCTTTCCAAGCACTCGAATACCCAATCTACCAAAATGACTTCCTTTGGAGAGGCTCGTGGGTCGACTGGCCTTCTACCACAAACCACCTCCAGCATAAATGCCCCAAACGCAAACAAGTCAGTGCTCGTACTTGCTTTTCCGTTACGTGCCAACTCAGGTGCGATATAACCGAGGGTTCCGGCTACATGAGAGGTTTGAGGGTCAGTTCCGTGATCACATAACTTGGCAAGCCCAAAATCCCCCAATCTTCCATTGAATTTGTCGTCTATCAATACATTGCTGCTTTGATGTCTCTGTGAATGATAACCTGTACCCATTGTTGGTGCAAATAGAAGAGTCCTGACGCTACGTCTTTGATGATCTTAAACCTTTGCATCCAATTTAGGGTCCCCTTGGCTGGCCATAAAGAAACCTGTCAAGACTTCCGTTCGGCATGTAATCATAAACCAGAAGTAGTTCTTGCTTACGCCGACAGTAGCCAAGAAGGCGTACTAGGTTCGGGTGCCGTAGGCGGCCTATGGTAGCGATTTCTGCCACAAATTCCCTCAATCCTTGCCTTGAATCATGAGCAACCCTTTTAACTGCAACCTGTATGTTTGATGTTGGAAGCACACCTCTGTATACTCTACCAAAACCTCCTTGCCCAAGGAGTTCTCTGTCCTTGAAACCCTTTGTAGCAATGAATAGGTCCTTGTAACCAAATCTGTGAGGGCCATACTGGACCTCCCAATCCTCGAGGACTTCCATGAATTTCTTCATCCTTTTCACGAAAAGAAAACCAAAGATCAAGACTAGGAGTAGAAGAAATGCTATTGGTGGCAATGCAATTGCCAAAATCCTCTTGATTTGTTTATCATCTCTCACTTGTCGACTTTGGGGAAGCTTGGGAAGGCGAGACAAGTCGATTTGTTGGGCTTGACCATTCATCTTGAAAGTCCAACCTAGTATGTAATGATCCTCTTGAAGTAAGCCTGTGGAGGATGAAAACCCCACGTACATATACTCTAGCAGGAATGGTGAAAGATCCTTTGTCAAGGATAAGAGTGGGAGTGCAGGCTTGGATATGTTAATGGGTGACATGGTAACGTTAAGTTGTCTGTTGATGCCATCATATTCCACCCAAACCTGCATTGGGTCACCGCTTATGAGATTTAAATTCCTGAAAGCACCATTTTGATCCGCAAAGTAGCCTGCTCGAGCAGATTCGATTGAAAACAAGCTGTTAATGTCGATGCCAACATGGTCATAGTCTGTGTCGTTAAACTCATAGTCCGAAAAGGTGTCGAGCTCAACTGCAACTATATGATTTGAACTCTTCTCCATGTTTGTACTATTGAAGAGCCCAAGATATTTTTTGGAAGGCTCCAGGAATCTCTTTGTTTGGTGAAATAACGAACGCTAGTCCGTCGCCACGGTAGTTCCCGTTGGCCGGTACAATTGCGAAGATGAAAGTAGTAGAGAAGGAAATAACACTAGCGTTTAAGGATTTCTTGAATTGGATGGGGAAGCTGTAGAAAGCATGGCCGATCGTTCCTTCTGCAGATTCATTTAGCGTGAAGAGGCCATTGGAACCGAGCTCCGCACGTCCATCCAGCTTCAGACGTCCATTGAAAGAAATCGTCTGGAATATTGTTACTAGAACTAGAAGTTTCAAATTCCAGAAGGAGAAGAAGTAGCAAAATGGCGATGCAATAATTCATGGATACTTACTTGGTCGTCTTCTTGTTATCTGTGAGCTTCACGAAGTCTAGTCTTTGGCTCTTTGCGAAGCTCACAACACAACGAACTTGCACATCTGTCTCGTCAACTATGGAATAAATTCCAAGTGGTGGGCCAGCAGTCACCGTGGGAAAAATATATTATCAGTTAATTTAGAATGCAATTTTGTACGTCTTCTTTAAAAGAGGTGTACGTTACCTTTCATATTATTGGTTGAAATAGTGTAGATGTGTAGGTATTACTTGACAATACATTTTTGATAAATATGACATCATTTTGTGGTGAGATTCACGCTATTTTAACTAATAGAAGGAGGATAATGTTCACCGTCTTTTAATTTAAGAAAGGTAAACAAAATTAGATTTGTTAATTTATGATGGAAAAACTTGGTAACTCTCTCGCTCGCACACATACAGACTTTCGTGTTGGCGGTAGTCCTTGCGCCTAGGCTTGTAGAAATCAAACAGAGGGCAATAATTCAAGTGGTAAGGATGGCAATAATTCGAGATGGTGCTAGGCACCACGTGGTCGTGTCCACCCGGCACTGAAAAACTTCTCATAATCGGAAAAGTAAAAAAATCATATCGTGGGCTTAATAACTATGTTTGGATCTTGAATTTGCTAAAAATTTGGCCAGAGTGACACATTAATCTAAATAGTCATTGGTAGTTTTTCTGTACTATACACACGTAACAACGGATATCCTATTAAAAACGAAAAGTTGTTTATCTATCAATAATCTTCAGCGGTCTATATGCACTCGAAAGTTCAGCATATAAATTTTTTTTTTTTGTCTGTGCACCATATATCTGTTCTATTTATAATATGATGAGAGGTACAACCCTTTTGTGAAGCTGTATAGACTTTTAGACTCCGCTCGTTTTGGGATTTTATGACTTGTACGTAATGAGTGTAGAGAGAAATATAGTAAGGATTGGAAATAGATTGGAGAGAGATAGAGAGAAAATGGAAGTAATGATTGGAGGAAAATAGGATAATGATTAGAATTCAAAATCCAAAACCCTTAAAACCACTGGGGTCTAATTTCTAAACTGTTCCTAATTGTTATTATTTTTATTGCTTAGGATAGAATAACTGCTTTGGACAAAATGGTAATTCAATCAGAAAATAGCCATGACCCGTGACCGTTTGTATTTTTCTTATTTTTCTCTCCACGCACTAAGTGAGTGCCTCACTTGTAGTTTGGAGAAAGCTAGAACTTACACCAAGTTTTATCAAATTACGTAGTACCTTATCCATACAAAGTGTCCAATAAGAGAATTGGTCAATTCTCTGTTTAGAAAGTGGAAAACAGAAAACAAATTTTGGCACTCTCCTTTTTTCTCAAATAGCCAAACACTCAAAATGGCATAAGTAGAAGGGAATTGATTTTAACACTCCAATTTTAGTTACTCACACTCCACTCTGTGCCTTAATCATGTGAGAAAATAAAACTAAAAGTGGAGTGTCATTGACTAAAAATGAAGTGTCAAAATCACATCACTGAGTAGAATGGGAAAATGCCCCATCGTGTTGCTTGCTTTTTGGCCATATCTTTCCAAAATGGCCCTCCACTGGTTTTAATTTACATTCAACGGTTCAGATCTTCTTCCCCAAGAGAACAGTACTGTATAAAGGACCAAAGTTGCTGTCAGGCTCCGTTCCAGTTTCTTTGAAAAGTGCTTGTTGAAAAGGAAGGTAATTTCAAACTCAAAAATCATGTGTTTACGCAAATAATTTTCCTACCAATATGGATCTTGTTTGATAGATTTCATTGAGATCTTTTAATCGGTGCAAAAAAATTGAAAAATTATTTTTCATTTTCATTATATTTGAGCTTGAAGTTACTTTATTTTTGAAAAAGAAGGTTTAAAAAGAAAGCAAAACGGCACCTCACTATCTTAGCATTAGATTTTTCTAAGTAGTAGATTCCATAGTTTGGATACAAATTTTTTGCCGTGTGGGGCACGAGAATACTCTAGTCTCCTCACATCTCACATCTCTCACTCTCATTTGGCTGATAATCATTCTACAATCAGAAAATAGCCATGACCCGCGACGGTTTGTATTTTTCTTATTTTTCTCTCCACTCACTAAGTGAGTGCCTCACTTGTAGTTTGGAGAAAGCTAGAACTTAAGCCAAGTTTTATCAAATTACGCAATACCTTATCCATACGAAGTGTCCAATAAGAGAATTGGTCAATTCTTTGTTTAGAAAGTGGAAAACAGAAAACAAATTTTGGCACTCTCCTTTTTTCTCAAATAGCCAAACACTCAAAATGGCATAAGTAGAAGGGAATTGATTTTAACACTCCAATTTTAGTTACTCACACTCCACTCTGTGCCTTAATCATGTGAGAAAATAAAACTAAAAGTGGAGTGTCATTGACTAAAAATGGAGTGTCAAAATCACATCACTGAGTAGAATGAGAAAATGCCCCATCGTGTTGCTTGCTTTTTGGCCATATCTTTCCAAAATGGCCCTCCACTAGTTTTAATTTGCATTCAACGGTTCAGATCTTCTTCCCCAAGAGAACAGTACTGTATAAAGGACCAAAGTTGCTGTCAGGCCCCGTTCCAGTTTCTTTGAAAAGTGCGTGTCGAAAAGGAAGGTAATTTCAAGCTCAAAAATCATGTGTTTACATAAATAATTTTTCTACCAATATGGATCTTGTTTGATAGATTTCATTGAGATCTTTTAATCGGTGCAAAAAAATTGAAAAATTATTTTTCATTTTCATTATATTTGAGCTTGAAATTACTTTATTTTTAAAAAAGAAGGTTTAAAGAAAGCAGAACGGCACCTCACTATCTTAGCATTAGATTTTACTAAGTAGTAGATTCCATAGTTTGGATACAAATTTTTTGCCGTGTGGGGCACGAGAAGACTCTAGTCTCCTCACATCTCACATCTCTCACTCTCATTTGGCTGATAATCATTCTACAATCAAAAATACTTACATAAATATTTATACAAATTCACTCACCAAAAGATGTGAATGTGTGTATAAAATGTGTGTAAGTGTTTACGGTTGAATAATAATTGTTTTGCCTATTGCAGCCAACTAATCATTTATGTATACATAAGCAAATCTAGCCGAAACCCATTCTGTTTAAGGCTACATTTTTTAAAGTTTTAAGTTCGTAACTTATTTCAATATTTTTTACTTTTCATAATTTTCTGTATAGCTTTTCTTCATAATTTTTGAGGTTAATCGTTCGATGTTGAAAAAATTTAAATAAAACGACGCTTTAGACAAATATATAAGACCGTTGTATGATATTTTTTTCGTCTTTAGTGAACTTTTTTTTTTACTTTTCGTCATAATTTTGTACGTTTTAGACTCCTCTCGTCGAGACAAATAATTAATCAAAAAAATATGGCGTGATTCTAATAAAAATTTAGAAAAAAACAAAAACAAACAAAACACACAAAATGAAGAAAAAAAATAAGCTTACAAGAATGGAGTCTAACTATGGTCCTGCATGTTTAAATAATTTAGACTGTAATATTACCACAATTACTACAATAATGTCACTCTCATCATTCATACGGACTAAACCCGGACGAAATTTGTTTTTGTTTTTTTTGTTTTTTTCCCATTCTGTTATCTGGAAAATATCTACGGATGTGGGCGATGACTTTTCATTAGTTATTTGTTGTTTACTGAAGACTATATTATTACCACATTTACTACAGTAATGTCACTCTCATCATTCATACGGACTAAAACCGACCCAAATTTGCTTCTTTTCTTTTCTTTTTTTTTTCATTCTATTATCTGAAAAATATCTAAGGATATGGAGGATGACTTTTCATTAGTTATTTGTTGACACATTCGATTTTGTTATATATTGGTCGTTACAGGTAGGCACTAAGGGTATCCACGATACTATAATAAAAAATTGATAACTTAAGTTGTCACATCAGCTTTTGATTATTCATTTAAGAGATTGCTAAGTTAGCAATGTAGATATCTACAATGACATAATCAAAATTGGATAACCAAAACTTGTCATATCATCTTTTCAAACTACAAAAAACTAAAAACTGTGAACAGTAGAAAACAAGTTTTCTAAAAATAGTTTTAAAACTAATAAAAACTATTTACTAGAAATAGAAAATAGTTTATGAAACTTTTTTTTTTGAAAAAAAACTATTTTAAAAATAATAATTTTTTTGAAAATATTGTTCGAAAAGAAAGAGAGAGAGGAAAAGGGAAGAGAAATAAAACATTTTTGTATAATGATTGGTGTATTTGATTGAGAATATGTAGGGAACTCTAATAAATTTGGTCATTGTCAAAAGGTTACTAGTCTTAGGTTATCCAAAGCCCAAAATTTGATTATCTTTAAGGAAGTTGTTAAGTTTGATTATAGCATTGTGAGCCATATTTTGCACCAATATTGTTAACTTTGAAAATCTTTTACTTTTGATTATAACATTGTGGATACTCTAGCCGGTTACTTCTTGTGCAATGACTCGAAGAAGAGAGGAGGGCTAGCTAATCCAACCAAAAAGAAACGGAGCGAATCTGAGAAGGAGAGGCTCAATCTTGAAGAGCACGCCGCTTCACTTTTTATCGGCATGTGTTAGTTTCGTGTCAAATTTTTGTGAATTATTAGTTCATCTCGACGAGAAAATTTGAAAAAATAAAAAATTATAATGGAAACTAAAAAAATTGAGTAAGAGCAAAAATAACCCAAAAAGACTTTGTGGCTTATTTTCGTCTCGCTGAAACAAACTAATAATCACATAAATTTGATGTGAAATTAACAAATGTAAAAAAAAGACACACATACACACACACAAAAAGAAGCCAACTAGCTTATTTAAGCAAAACCTAGCTTTAATTGGTCTTTTGTCTTATTTTTATATTTTGTGAAATTTTACACTAAATAAAAGAAGGAAATTAATTTTGGCACTCCAATTATAGCTAGTGACACTCCACTTTGTATCTTGCTCATGTGAGATTGTAAATAAAGAGCAGAGTGCCACAGACTAAAAATGAAGTGCCAAAATCACATCTCTAAAAGAATGATCGATCAATTAGGATTCAAATTCTTCGTTTCGGCTTCCATTTCGGGTATTGGTTTGGCTGTTTCCAATTATGGAGGGAGTTTTAGCTTATATGGGTTTGTATTAGGAAATGAAAATGGGGATTGGCTAATATGTTTGGGTTATTGTACCACAACCAAAAGATATTTGACTTTGTTTATTTATTTCAAACTACCTCCGTCCCTAAAAGTATTATTGCAGTAACTTTTCCAACGTACTGGATGGTGAATCTCTAAACTCATTATCCATTATCCCATTTTTTTGGCTAAAAGACCAGTTGAAAATTCATATTATGCATGGCACAGTTGCAGATTGAAAACAAGTATAGACATTTAAATTGCATTGAAGGTCTGAACATCTTAGCAATGGTGTTTATTACATTTGCTCGTAGCTGAAACAGATTCAAGGCCGCGACACCCAATTCCCTAACGTATCACTCAATACACCCGATGTCTGTTGCACATAACAGATGACCTTGCATCCATTACGCTAGCTAGTATAGCGTTTCAAAACCCTGTTACAGACATGTAATGTTTGAAGAGAGACTTAACCTCGTTTGTTAATCAAATTCAGCCTTGGGATTGGACTAACAGTCCCACCAAACTGTGAATATCTTATTGGTAACACAAAATCCCTTCGGATTGTGAATCCTATGAGATGAGTAAGCCTCCTGGGGGGAAATAGGGGGGATTGGTAATACCCCCATCGACTTGGTATTAATAATCCAATTCTAGGTTGTATGAAGGAGAGAGACAAAACTGCCACCGGAGAAACAGATTGATCACCACCATCACCGGATCAAAAGATCACCACCACCACAAATACACACACACACACAAAATATATATATGTATATGTGTAGAGAGAGAGACCTTGATTATGAGCTTGGTTGGGTCATTGTCTTCGTCGTCATCGTAATCTCCGCGGGGTTGGTTTTTCCGAGGGTGTGGCGTGGGTGCAGAGAGAGAGAGAGAGAGAGTGAGTAAAGTAGGGAAAAGTAGTGCGTCTATGTTGCTGGGTGTTTTTACTTTTTTTCCTTGGGTTTTTTTTTCCTGTGAGCGTGTGGTGTTGTATGGGTGGGGGAAGGGGGAGGGGTAAAAATGGAAATTTATACTATAATCCAATCCTATCCCATGTGAAACATATTAATAATTCCATCATTTAATCTCACCCCAAATAAACATACTCATGATCAATCCCTTCTCCTTACCAATTCCAATCTTAATCCCATCTACTTACGAATCTCAATCATGTATCACTGTTATCAATCGAGGCCTAAGATCCTTAAAATAACTAGAAGATATATAGGAACTTAAAACAAGGCTCCTGTTGAAAAAGCAGTCATGGATGAACAAGTAATTCAACGGCCTGTAGAGGTGAATGGCTCTGAGATCGTCAATGAAGCAACTGAAGTTGGTAGTTGCACATCCTGCTCATTCGAGGCTTGTCCGAAGTTGCGGGACTTGATAATATAGCCCAAGTTATCCGGTAGTTTAGGTCTACCTTCTAAATATTGCACGACGGTAGACATGCTCGGCCTTGCTGCAGCGATGGAGTGCGAGCAGAGCAACCCAAGCTTCAACACTAACTCAGCTTCTTCAACCGCATATTCAGTACCTAGTTGTCTATCAATTGCCTCAAGAAT
Organism: Rhododendron ovatum; assembly: GCA_019656835.1. NCBI lineage: Eukaryota > Viridiplantae > Streptophyta > Magnoliopsida > Ericales > Ericaceae > Rhododendron > Rhododendron ovatum. Next base: position 5,641,042 of record CM033799.1, on the reverse strand, counting down.
GTTGCCCCTTTCTAAGCACTCGAATATCCAATCTACCAAAATGACTTCCTTTGGAGAGGCTCGTGGGTCGACTGGCCTTCTACCACAAACCACCTCTAGCATAAATGCCCCAAACGCAAACAAATCAGTGCTTGTACTTGCTTTTCCGTTACGCGCCAACTCAGGTGCGATATAACCGAGGGTTCCGGCTACATGAGAGGTTTGCAGATCAGTTCCGTGATCACAAAACTTGGCAAGCCCAAAATCCCCCAATCTTCCATTGAATTCGTCATCTATCAATACATTGCTGGCTTTGATGTCTCTGTGAATGATAACCTGTACCCATTGTTGGTGCAAATAGAGGAGTCCTGACGCTACGTCTTTGATGATCTTAAACCTTTGCATCCAATTTAGGGTCCCCTTGGGCTGGCCATAAAGAAACCTGTCAAGACTTCCGTTCGGCATGTAATCATAAACCAGAAGGAGTTCTTGCTTACGCCGGCAGTAGCCAAGAAGGCGTACTAGGTTCGGGTGCCGTAGGCGGCCTATGGTAGCGATTTCTGCCACAAATTCCCTCAATCCTTGCCTTGAATCATGAGCAATCCTTTTAACTGCAACCTGTATGTTTGATGTTGGAAGCACACCTCGGTATACTCTACCAAAACCTCCTTGCCCAAGGAGTTCTCTGTCTTTGAAACCCTTTGTAGCAATGAATAGGTCCTTGTAACCAAATCTGTGAGGGCCATACTGGACCTCCCAATCCTCGAGGACCTCCATGAATTTCTTCATCCTTGTCATGAAAAGAGAACCAAAGATCAAGACTAGGAGTAGAAGAAATGCTATTGGTGGCAATGCAATTGCCAAAATCCTCTTGATTTGTTTATCATCTCTCACTTGTCGACTTTGGGGAAGCTTGGGAAGGCGAGACAAGTCAATTTGTTGGGCTTGACCATTCATCTTGAAACTCCAACCTAGTATGTAATGATCCTCTAGTACGTAATGATCCTCTTGAAGTACGCCTGTGGAGGATGAAAACCCCACGTACATATACTCTAGCAGGAATGGTGAAAGATCCTTTTTCAAGGATAAGAGTGGGAGTGCAGGCTTGGATATGTGAATAGGCGACATGGTAACATTAAGTTGTCCGTTGATGCCATCATATTCCACCCAAACCTGCATTGGGTCACCACTTTTGAGACTTAGATTCCTGAAAGAACCATTTCGATCTATAAAGTAGCCTGCAGGAGCAGATTTGATTGAAAGCAAGCTGTTAATGTCGATGCCAACATGGTTGTCGTCCATGTCGTGAAACTCATAGTCCAAAAAGGTGTCGAGCTCAACTGCAACTATATGATTTGAACTCTTCTCCATGTTTGTACTATTGAAGAGCCCAAGATATTGGCTGGGAAAGGCTCCAGGAATCTCTTTGTTTGGTGAAATAACAAACGCTAGTCCATCGCCACGGTTGTTCCGGTTGGCCGATACAATTACAATGATGAAAGTAGTAGAAAAGGAAATAACACTAGTGTTTAAGGACTTCTTGAATTGGATGGGGAAGCTGTAGAAAGCATGGCCGATCATACCTTCTGCAGATTCATTTAGTGCGAAGAGGCCATTGGAACCGAGCTCCGCACGTCCACCTAGCTTCAGACATCCATTGAAAGTGAAATCGTCTGGAATATTGTTACTAGAACTAGAAGTTGCAAATTTCAGAAGGAGAAGAAGTAGCAAAATGGCGATGCAACAATTCATGGCTACTTCGTCGTCTTCTTCTTCTTACCAATGCAGCAGTTGTAGCAGAGATATTTTAAGTGTTGGTGTCTGTGAGCTTCACGAAGCTCACAACGAACTTGCACATCTGTACTAGTCAACTATGGAAAGTAAATTCCGATTGGTGGGACAGCAGCATCGTGGGAAATAATTACACACACATGTACAAACAAAGACATACGTGTTGACGGTTGTCCTTGCGCCTAGGCCTGTTAGAATTCAAACAAAGGGCAATAATTCAAGTAGTAAGGATGGCAGTGCTCTATAGTTCCGAAAAGCAAAAATGTTTTGGGTCACCCTCCTTATGAGTGGAAGCTTGTGATACGAAATAACTGAGGAACGGGGATTATGGTTTACAATGTGACCACGGGACCTAAGGTTGCAGTCGGTGGGATCGATTCCGGATTACATAAAAAGAAAAGTAGAAAAACAAAAGGAATTAATATTCACCCTGCATTGTTTTCATCATGAGCTGGTGTGTGAGTGATCAAGCGGAACGTGTATATCAATCATCTCATGGGATGTTAAAAAAAAATCATCTCATGGGCGGCTGACTATATGTTTGGATCTTGGATTTGCTAAAAATTTGGCCAGGAGTGACACATTATTCTAAATAGTCATTAGTAGTTTCTTTTTTTTTTTTTATACACGAGTGGGTATGCTCGCACCAACAAAAAGACGTTTATATATCAATAATTTCAGCGGTCTATGCACTCAAAGTACATAAAGTTGCATTTCTGTTTGATCTACTTGAGCTTATTCTCTTTCTTTACTTTAGAGTTCAGCCAATCTGGCCATACAATAGACATTATCTCTTCCAACTAAAGACAATTTCAAGGACTTCGTTAGTTTCCTTGAATATTAATTATTGATGGATAAACACCTTTTTGTTGTTACGAACATATCCACTCGTGTATAAAAAAAAAAAAAAAAACTACTTGTGACTATTTGATTGTTGCTAGAAGTTGCAGCAAATTGCAGAAGGAGAAGTAACACAATTGTGATGCAACTATTCATGGCTACTTCTTCTTCTTGTTTTACGAATATTGCAGTTGTAACAAAGGGATTAGGCATTATCTGTCAACTTCATGAAGTCTAGTCAGTAGGAAGCTCACAAGTCAATTTATGATGGAAAGACTTCGAAAATATCTCTCAAGTCTCTCTCTCTCTCTCACCAGTCAATTTATGATGGAAAGACTTCGAAAATATCTCTCAAGTCTCTCTCTCTCCCTCTCGCTCTCTCTCTCTCTAATTGACTGATGGAAAGAATTCAAAAAAAGAATTGACTGATGGAAAGAATTCAAAAAAAGAATTCAAAAATATCTCTCAACTCTATACCGGTTAACTCACTATGGAAAGACTTGGAAAATCTCTCTCAAGACTTGGAAAATCTCTATCAAGACTTTGAACTCTCTCTCTCTTCTCTCTCTCTCTCTCTCCTGTTGGAACTAGTAGTCATCGCGTCTATGCTGCTTCTAAAAAACAAACGAGGGGAAAATAATGTTCACCCTGCATTGTTTTTATCACAAGGGAATGTTCAAGAAAAAGCAGAATGCGCACATCAATCATCTCGTAGGCTGATTATGGCTTATGCCTGGATTTCTTTGTATCAGAGACAAAAACTCGACCAATGAAATACATCGATGCACATTAATGCTCCCAAGAGAGAGAAAGGCCGGGGATAAACAAATCTCTGATCAGGAAGGATCACCAACCATCACGTAATGTGGGATTATATTTGGATCTTGAATTTTCTAAAATTTGGCCGAGAAGGGGCACATTAAGCTAAATAGCCTTAACATTTTCGTATACATGTAACAATGGATATGCTAATATTACTCCATTCCAGTAATCTTCGGTGGTCTATGTACTATTGAAAGAACTCTATAATTTTTGCGGTCTATGCACCATTGAGAGAAAGCTAGAGCTTATACCCAGGGATCCGGATCACAACCTCTCCTAGTTTTGACAAATTAGGGATGAGCGGGAAGAGGGGGCGGGGCGTAGTAATTGGTATAGTGTAAACTTACAGTAGATGGTTTGGGTAAGAAACTCACTTAGGATGAAAGAGAAGTCTCAAGTCTATAATGCCCAAAAACAGTTATCCATATGAAAGAGGAAAACAAGGTAAACAAACCAAGAACAGAAAAGATCATGTCCAAATGGTAATCCATTATAACAGCAGCTTCATTTCATTTTTCTTTTATTCTGTACCACGAGAATTATTTTTTCCAGCCAAGAGAAGAACAGAACAAGAAAGAGACAGTCACAAGACCTAAATCGATGGGTGCACTTTTATTGATATACAAAAACTCATAAGCTTGTTTGTATATCCTTCTCTTCCCTACTACACTTGCTAATTATTGAGAGAACAAGGGAGAAAAAAAACAGTGGTCATCTTCGGCAATAATTTGACTCCAAAATAGAATGTAACCGTGCGGATGAGGTCAAGCTAGAACTACTGGGGCATACAGACAATATCGTGATCAGTCATTCAATTCTTGATCCTTCAAATCTCTATTCTGCATTTGCCAATGCCTAGCCTGATCGCTTTGCAGACTATCCAAGTAGAAAATCTACTGTAAGCTAATGAGCAGATAAATGCAAAGAAAATTGCATTCAAATCAAGGAGACGTTAGTTTACAAGCATTTCATGGTCCCCCATAATCTCCTCAAGCAACTCTTGTAGCGGTTTATCAGCGCTGTTGGGAACAAGAGCTGCAAATACAGCAGGTTCTAATCCTGCATAGCACCGAGTAATGAGGCCAAAACCGTAAATGAATATCAAAGCCGAAAACCGAAAAGATTCTCAATGAAAAATCTGGTTTAGGATAAAGAGCTAATTATGCAAGTCTTTTCACAAGCAGTTGACAAATGCATCAACTATAAAGACTCGAAATGCCTCGTATCTCACATAATGGAAACACAATTCGTTCCATGCAAATCTTGGATGTGTATACCTTGAGTCGAGACAAGATGCTTCGTCTATCTAACATGTAGCTTTAATACCTTATAACAAGCCGATGGTTGTGGATATTTTAAGATAAATTGGGTTTCAATATTGTTTGTTTGTAATTTTCAGAATCTGTTCTCTAGGTTTATTTTCTGAAAACCAAATAAAACTTGTTGGCTTGACGGTTTCAGAAACTAGTTTTGTACGGGTCTTTTGGGAAAGTATGATATTTTCATAACCTTGAAAACCATACCACTAAGAAATGAATTAGATACCAGAAGTGTTTTTGTTATGAAAATGAGCATTCTAAACAGTATTTCCAGAAACATGATTCTGAAAGACAGCAACCAAACAAGGAATCAATGTCTAGGTTCTTTTATAATTTTACTTTGGTGGGTATACAACTTATTTAACCATACTTTTTGTCATGAGAAAGAAAAATTACAAGGACTTTGTTGGAAGTTTGAAATATGTCATAAATTTGGCCACACCATGATCTGAAATCTGAACAAGTCACAAGGAGACCCTACTGCATGTTGATTATGCTAAGGTGTCTCAATTTAAACTAAAACCATGATCAGAAACAATTAACCCAAATCCTGACTGGTAAAATGGAGTACTACTAATAAGAAAATCCGGTGTACCAATTTCAGGAAAAGCGTCAACGAACATCATCATTTCTTCCCCCGTAAGACCAGATAAGAAACATATTCGTGGCACCAAATTTGCAATCTGCAAAGCACGGAACACTGATTATATTTGAATCAATACTATGTGGATTCAGAACAATATCCATATTGATTAAATATGAAGTGAATTCTATGGAATGATTTCGCAAGCTGTGACAGAGATGCTTGCCTGCACTACGTGGAACAGAATAGGTAGTAGTTTACAGGAGTTTTTTTTCGAGCTATTAGGCCCTAAAACTCCGCACTTCCACAATGGGTACGTCTAGTCACCCAACTCACTCCTCCCATAATCAAAAGGAAAAAGAAAAAGAAAAAGAAGAAGAAAAGCAAATTATGGAGGGAAAAAAGCTAAGACACATTCACAGTGTCACACATCATGTTGCCTCCATATTACCTTTGGTGTTTCATATGGTGAACGATGTGGACTGCTAGAAACAATAACAATTTTCAACTGAAACATATTAACATCTGTTGTATATTTCCTCACAATTACCACATGCAATGGAATGTTACCGTGCAAACTAGGTATGAATTAAACCGACTAAGGGATTAGGTAATATTGTGCGTATTGCTTGGGGGAAGCCATCTAAACGATATCTCGAATTCAAGGTCAAGGTTGATAGGACCCACTGAGCTCTGAGGTGCTTCGGAGAACAAATGTACAGGAGACCTCATCGTGATTTTGAGTGGGCGAGAGCCACGAGATTTACAACCGTACCATTGGATCTGAGCCCCTACTCTACTCTGTATATTGCACATTACAATTTGTGATTCAGGGTGAGCAGTTGGTGTAAGTCTGATGACTTCCACTCAGCCCTTCGCTGTTCAACTAACACTTTGCATCAACTGTACCAGTATGTGATTATATATCAAAGGTAACAAATATGGAATTGGGAAATACCTAGAAATGCACTTCATTAATGCACACCACTCTAGGAAATCAAAAGGCAGAGTAGTTGATCATTAAAATAAAAAGGATGCCAAGCAGGATATAATCTTAACCTTCACAGTATCCAAATTGGGCTGCCTTGTATTAACTGCCTCCCACAGCGAGCGAGTAATCATGTCTTCAGTACAGAAGATAACCTGCAGTATAAATCGTAATGACGGATATGCAATTTTCGTTCCACAAAGTATCACTGCATAGTAATTAGATGCAGAAAAAGTTGATTGGATTCATAATGATACTGCTGCAGTTCATTCATACGAGAGAATCTGGAATAAATAGGTAAACAACCAATATGACAAGGAAAACATGGTATCAGTTAGTCAAGAAATTACAGAGAAACACGCTTCTTGACTATACTCTACTAATGGAACTTCTCTTGGTAAAACATTTGTTTCTACTCTTTTCTCTCACTAGACACTAAACCTTTTCTCATGGAAAACAAGAAGCATGTGAAAAAATCTCAGCTCAAGAAGAAAACATCAAAACAAAACAAAACAAAAAATCCTGAACAATGTTTAAGAATGGGGTTGTGGTAGTTAAAACATCTTCAGGTTTGAGTTCTTCGTAGGGGAAAATTTTGTTCAAATTTAGAACAAGAACAAATATTTGGCAGCACCCAGTAATTAAAAAATATATATGTGTAATCTTGAAGCTATCCTTAATAACACAAAGGCTCCTTGTGTAGTTCTTTCCCTCATTTCATTTCCTTAGAAACACAGTACAGCAACAGAGAGATGCTATCTGGAAAGTTACCTCTAGGAATTCACCATCCATGCCTTTCAAAAGTTGCTGTATCTGCAACAAAGTACACACCTTATAATTAAGCTACGAAATAACCTTCTTTCCTGACAACAATTCCGTGATTTCTAGAGAGTTCAGCACCGTGTCTTTTCTAGGAAGCTTTTGATAAGGTCATTCAACTTGAAGAAGGTTAATACAAAGAGACCATCTTAGAAGTTACAATGGAGAGAGAGAGAGAGAGACCTAGTTACAAAATTCTTTCTTGAACTAGTCATTTTTTTATGAGGAATATCCAGGAATCAAGATGCATAATCTGATCATAAATCTGAAGTACCAATTTCAACAGAAGAAGATACACTTAATAAAGATGACTCAGAATAACATGGTGTCCACCCCTTCTGTTCTAACCTATCCACAACCTCATCAAAACAATCATTAACAATGACCACCACTTAAAAAGCTGTAAACAACAATAGAAGACTAAATTTTTCCTTTGCTGCCTCCTCCACTTTAAAGCCTGCAAAGCAAGATGTAAATCTCAACCTCATTTGATCAGGATATTGTTATATTTACAACATCTAACATACAAATTTTCCTCTGTTCAGGAGGTAGTTTTGAATCAACTCCAGGTACCCTATGAAGCACGGATACTCTATTTTGGCCTCCGTATCACGTATCGTATCTGGATACGGATACTAATACTCTCGGATACTCTCCAAATACATATCCGATACGCTTTTTTTCAAGTATCCTACATTTAGAATTATTTTTGGTATTCCAATACATTTCGGATACTCACGGATACGCTCCGGATACGTATCCGATACATTTTGGATACGCTCGGATACGTTTTGGATACACGCGAGGGTAAATATGTTATTACTTAAAACATATCGGCTAAAATTGCAAGTAGGACTATATTTTTGGTTTTTCCCCACCAATCGACGCCAGAAACACACCGATGATATCCTCTCTCTCAACAACCTTGTAAGTATCGTCTCTCATCTCTCATCTTTCGCGTGTTGTGTGTATGTAAATATATATAAAATTATATAGATACAGTTATATATAACTATACGTAGATATATCTCTGGCATGTGAAATGGTGAACTTGTGTAATAGAAAACTTTAATCATTCATGACATTTTTGGAATTAAAAATTATATAGAATATATTTTTTATTTACTTTTATCAACGTATCCCCCTACGTATTGTATCATTCTTTTTGAAAAAATCACATATCCGCGTATCCATATCCGTATCCTTATCAGTATCTGTGCTTCTTAGCAGGTACCAAGTCTGAATACAGAAAAAGTTAAAAGAGAATCCTGAAAATGTCACGACTCACATCATCTTCAATATACAGGAGGTTATATTCTCCAATGTGACAAATAAAAAATGCTTTATTATTTGAGCAAGTCCCATAGTCAAAATGGTTCCAAATCATAAAGCTCAGTCGAAAGCAGTGAACTTGCTCCACAGATCTATACTATGTTGCGAGAGGGTGCATATGCAAGTGTTGTATTCTTCTAATCTACATACCCCAGGATTCTGTAGCAAAGACCAGTTGTGAGGTTTCCATTTTAGTCATTCTATATAACACGAAGAAGTTAACTATTGACATAAAATAGCATGTAATAATGTATGTTGGTGGTAATTCACTCCTTTCAAAGTAGCAGACAAAAAAGGATGGCATATGAATATGAAGTCTGATTCCAGATAACTTGCGATGTTTACTTCGAATCATTTTTCTATTATGGCTGACAGTCATAGGGTACTGATAAAAGGTACAATGGCCAATCCAATTCCAACGTAAGGATTCCACCATCCAAACTACGCAATGTAGAAGTAAAACAGGAACTTAATGCATATCTTTGGACGAAGGTTAACATAAAATGTAACAAACGGACAGCAAACATCCAAAACAAATAGGCAAAGAACTAACCAGAACTTACTGGTGGACCATATTGAGGATCTTCAGCAGTCAAAGGGACAAATTTAGAATCTTCAATCAACTCAGTAGGAAGGCCTATAGACCCATGCAAACTTTTAGAATCAAAGAAACTAAAAGAAGGTATTGTTTTTAAAGAGAAAGAAACGTAAACATAAACTTCTTAGTACCATTGAATATCATTATTCCAAAAATTCCTCAGGCTGAGGATTGAAAAGAAAAATCTCTTCGATGACTTGAATTTCACGGATGCACTGATTATATAAATATGAAGATCACTTCAATGAGTGGGATGATACCATAATGGTCACCACAGTACTGTGTCGGCATTCTTCTTACATTTGGAAGAGAATTCTGGAGTTACATCAGATCAATAGGAGCCCAAAGGGCTGGAATCAGACACTGAATTAGGCTATCTCCCTTTGCAGAAAGGAGTACTCCCATAATTATGTATATAATCTCCCTATGGCAGCAGCTATACCTCACATAAGGAATGAAAGGATCTTCTCCAATAAAGCTAGAGACGCCATATCAATTTTTCAAAGCTTGAAAAAAAATGTCAAAAGGCAGAATTTTCTCCCGGCAGGTGGTTAACACTCGGAAAAACTGGCCAGTGGCCACGTGTTTATCTTGGAACATTTCCAGACGGGTGGTTATTAACAGTTAAAGGACTCGAGCTGCGAATGGGGCCATTTATGCTCTGGCTGAGCTGGTGGCTTGTTTTTGTGTTGTATCTGTGTTCTGTCTTCCCTTGAGTCACATATGTGCCGGCACGTACTGGCAGAGCAAAAATTTGGAGCGGGAGCAGAGGATCATACTAACGGATTACATGACTGCGGTCTTTAACTTACCAAAAAAACAACACTACCAATTACCCAATGGTACTACTGATATGAAGAGAATTGTATGATGTTATCCTCAATTCCTCCCAAAATTCTAAACTAGTTTGGTTGTGGATGCTTCAGCATATCTGTCACTGGAACCAGTTACAAGCAGTGTCAAAATCGAACTGTTCAGAAACTGAAGGTGTCTTTATTAAATTGTTACCATTTCTGGTGTAATAAGATTCGTTGAGCTCAACTTGTGTGTGGGAAATTGTGGTGGTACTAACCTTTTACAACAGATAATTGTGGTGGTACTAACCTTTTACAACAGATAGATCGTCGTTTAAATGCAGAAGCATTTTACCCAAAAAAAAGCTGGTTCCACTTTACTTAAAGAAATCCAAATAAAGTATGGCTCCACAGTCCATACAGATAATCGCCTAGAGTGCTTTTCTTGGGAAGTTGCATTTAAAATGGACCACAAGACCTGTCACTCTAAAATAATTAGGAAGAGAAGAACTGACACACTCTAGCACCCATTTCTTTTTCAATTTTTTTTTCTAACCAGATGTTTGGGCTAGCTTATGTGCACCTTGACTAATTTCAACGCCTTGAGTTATCAAATGGGCAAACCTCCAGTGCCTCCAAGACTTGGAATGTTTGACTTCCGTGAAATTTAAACATGTGATTTTCTGGAGAACAAACTCTTATTAGCTTTCTCCTGTCCACTTGGCCAAACCCTTGGAGTGATTTCTTTTTTAAGCTATTACATCAATTCCATAAGATTTGGGGAACAAAAGTTATAAACCCTTACTACAACCGAGCAGTGGCAGTGTTTGGTCGTCATCTGGGAAGCAAATTTGTTACTTTCGATAACAAATATTAAAAGCCAATCTTTAATTTAAAAGGACCAAATAATTACATCTCAAAATTTTGATGACAGACATTAAAAAAAAAACAAAAAGGAGTACAGTTTAGTAAAGGTCTCTCAATAAATATATTTACAACAAAAATATGTATTTTATATGAGTCCGGGCCAGCTTAAAGATCAATTAGACCACCATTGAACATTCAATGCTTGGGCAAAATGGATAAATGAAAATTTTTAGCCAAAATAATCAAACGGATGAACGAACAATTCTAATCCAAGTTGAATCCAACAAAAACCCAGCAAAGGAAATTACCAAGTAGGCATTAGATTGCAGTGGTGAAATTAGAGCAAACCTTCAGAAGGTGATGATGCTCTTGGGAGGTGCTTGAGCTTGATATAATTAGCAGTTTTTGGATATAAAAAAGGTCGAAACTACAAATGGTTTGAGGGTAATGAGAAGATTGGCCTAATACGGGAACAGGCGAAGGAGACGCTTTCGAAGGTAACCAGAGAAGAAGCCATTTTCACTCTCTCTCTCTCTCTCTCTCTCCCTCCTTATCCTCGTCCCGTCGTTAATGGCCAGCCCCGTCTTGATGCAAAATGAATCAGGGTGGGCAACAGGTAATTTCTGACATTTTCCTCTCATATCTCCAAAATCTTTTAGCTAAATTTTTATTTTTATTTATTGACCGTCGAATTAATATCTAATGAATAAAATTATTTATAAATTTTTTATTTTTAATGCAATTATATAGATTTATTTTATTTTTCGTGTCAGGCACATGTCCACTCCTAAAAATAATGCTGAAGCAATGAACTCTGCTATATGCGAGGAAAAATTGCAAGAAATCACGCAAAGAAAAACGTGTTTGGATCCATTTCGGATCCCAAAAAAATTTAGAAAAATATTTATAAATTTATAAATATTATTTTATGGATCTTTGTAAAAAATTGGCTCCAACAGATATCGGTAAGTATTACTTTTGAATTTGTAGAGGTGAAACTGCGTAGTTTGCCCCTACAAATCCAATCCAGAAGCTCTTGTGTATATCCGACAATGAAACCTTTAAGCTTTTTGGTGTTTTATTCAACATTCAGTAGTGCTGTACAAAAAGCAACTATTGTTGTTCTGGTAGAGAGAAACAAGCTTTACCAGCTACTCAACGGCTCATGCCCAGTTTTGTTTTGCTGGTTCTCTTTTTACTGTTTGTGTTAGCTTCATTCACTATTGAGTATGATATGATGTGCAGAGATACATCAAATCTTGATTGGAAAATTTTTGATTGCTGGGAGGTCGGAAGTTTTTGCATGTCTCTTTCTGATATCAAATATGTACACACTTTGAAGAACTCGATGGTGAAATATGTGTTGCCAAGCTTCTACTTCCACTGTATCGGAAAGACAAGAAAAATGCTTCTACTTCCACAATGTTTACAGCTTGGATAAGTCTGGCTCCAACACACAATTCTACACCTGACTCAATTAATATCAGTTATATCATAAATGATATGTAGCCTGTTCCAAGCTCCTCAAAACTCCTCTCTCCAAGGCTGAAGGCTGTAACCTTTCACAGCTACTGAGCATGTCTTCTCGAGTAACTCGACATCAACATCTGCATGCACAACAATAGAGAATTCATTTGGTTGGAAACACAGCAGCACCCTTTCCACCTGTGGACCCAACTTCACGACTTTCGGATCATACCCAACTGACTCAAAGCGTTCATGGAATAACCGCAAAGATCGAAGTCGAAATCGCAAATCTCATAATCTGGAAGGATCTTTCTTATTCCAAAGGTATGGGTCATAACAGCCGCGGAGCCCGATTGGGTTATGTGGAAGACAGAGGACATCTCCCTGTGCAAACCAGTCTTGCACATCTACAAGTGTACACAGGCTTAGGGTAGTGTTGCGTTGGGATTGTGTAAAAAGTTTTCACTTCCTAAAATGTCAAGTGGGCCCATTTAACGCCTAAAATGTGCCACATTAGCAGATTTATGAGGGAAATGGATGAAGACACAAAAGCTTTAATTGGTCTTTTGTCTTATTTTTATATTTTGTGAAAGTTTTCGTCACTAAATAAAAGAATGATCACTTAAGATTCAAATTCTTCATTTTGGCTTCCATTTCGGGTATTGGTTGGGCAATTTTCCGTTATGGAGGGAGTTTTAGCTTATGGGTTTGTACTTTGCATTAAGAAATGCAAATGGTGATTGGGTAATATGTTTGGATTATTGTACCACAACCAAAAGATATTTGACTTTGTTTGCTTCATAGTTACTAAAAAATACTATTACAGTAACTTTTCCAACATACTAGATGGTGAATCTAGATACCCATTATCTCAATTTATTTTTCTGGCTAAAAGACCAGTTGAAAACTTATTACGCACGATATGATTGCGCAAAGCATATAATAGGTGTTAAAATAGAGATTGAAAACCGGTACAGACATTTAAATTGTATTAAATGAGGTCAGAACATCTTAGCAATGGAGTTTATTACATTTGCTAGTACCTGAAACAAATTCAAGGTCTTGACACCTGATTCCCTGACGTATCACTCAATGCGCCCGATATATGTTGCACATAACACATGACTGCATACATTACGCTGGCCAATACAGCGTTTCAGAACCTGTTACAAACATGTAGGATTTGAAGAGAGGCTTAAGATCCTTAAGATTACAAGGCAAAATAACTAGAAGATACTTTATCAGAAAGTACTTTATCAGAAAGTCTATGGGTATAGAAAAATTGGTACAGATTTTGTACATAGATTTTTCGTAAGGCCCACTACGAGTCCCATACAAATTATCTGAATCGTTCATTAAATGTAAAATATTTTTTCTAGGGTTCCCGAAAAAAATCAACTCAATGCAATACCAATAGGTGCTTGATCTAATTATCTAACTTTTCATTACCCGAAAATCTGAATGAAAATTTAGATAATTGGATCAAGCATTTATAGGTATTAAATTGAACTAATTTTCTACGGGGACGCTTAAAAAAATATTTTACATTTAATGAACGACTCGGATCATTTGTGTGGAACCTGTGGTGGGTCTCACCACAAAACCTGTGCACAATCTGTGCACAGATTTCTGTACCAGTAGCACGGCTCATACTTTATATAGAAACTTAAAACAAGGCTTTTGTTGAGAAAGCAGTCATAGATGAACAAGTAATTCAACGGCCTGTAGAGGTGAATGGCTCGGAGATTGTCAACGAAGTAATTGATGTTGGTAGTTGCACATCCTGCTCATTTGAGGCTTCTCTGAAATCGCGGGACCTCATAATGTCGCCCAAGTTATCGGGTAGTTGAGTTCTACCTTCTAAATATTGCACGACAGTAGACATGCTCGGCCTTGCTGCAGCGATGGCGTGTGAGCAGAGCAACCCAAGCTTCAACACTAACTCAGCTTCTTCAACCGCGTATTCAGTACCTAGTTGTCTATCAACTGCCTCCAGAATGTTTCCCCTTTCCAAGCACTCGAATACCCAATCTACCAAAATGACTTCCTTTGGAGAGGCTCGTGGGTCGACTGGCCTTCTACCACAAACCACCTCTAGCATAAATGCCCCAAACGCAAACAAGTCAGTGCTTGTACTTGCTTTTCCGTTACGCGCCAACTCAGGTGCGATATAACCGAGGGTTCCGGCTACATGAGAGGTTTGCAGATCAGTTCCGTGATCACAAAACTTGGCAAGCCCAAAATCCCCCAATCTTCCATTGAATTCGTCGTCTATCAATATATTGCTGGCTTTGATGTCTCTGTGAATGATAACCTGTACCCATTGTTGGTGCAAATAGAGGAGTCCTGACGCTACGTCTTTGATGATCTTAAACCTTTGCATCCAATTTAGGGTACCCTTGGGCTGGCCATAAAGAAACCTGTCAAGACTTCCGTTCGGCATGTAATCGTAAACCAGAAGGAGTTCTTGCTTACGCCGGCAGTAGCCAAGAAGGCGTACCAGGTTTGGGTGCCGTAGGCGGCCTATGGTAGCGATTTCTGCCACGAATTCCCTCAATCCTTGCCTTGAATCATGAGCAACCCTTTTAACTGCAACCTGTATGTTTGATGTTGGAAGCACACCTCGGTATACCCTACCAAAACCTCCTTGCCCGAGGAGTTCTTTGTCTTTGAAGCCCTTTGTAGCAACGAATAGATCCTTGTAACCAAATCTGTGAGGGCCATACTGGACCTCCCAATCCTCGAGGACTTCCATGAATTTCGTCATCCTTGTCATGAAAAGAAAACCAAAGATCAAGACTATGAGTAGAAGAAATGATATTGGTGGCAATACAATTGCCAAAATCCTCTTGATTTGTTTATCATCTCTCTCTTGTGGACCTCGGGGGAGCTTCGGAAGGCGAGACGTGTCGATTTGTTGGGCTTGACCATTCATTTTGAAACTCCAACCTAGTATGTAATGATTTGTTCTAACTGGGCCTGTGGAGGATGAAAACCCCACGTACATATACTCCAGCAGGAATGGTGAAAGGTCCTTTGTCAAGGATAAGAGTGGGAGTGCAGGCTTGGGTATGTTAATGGGTGACATGGTAACGTTAAGTTGTCTGTTGATGCCATCATATTCCACCCAAACCTGCATTGAGTCGCCACTTAT
This sequence comes from Rhododendron ovatum, assembly GCA_019656835.1. NCBI lineage: Eukaryota > Viridiplantae > Streptophyta > Magnoliopsida > Ericales > Ericaceae > Rhododendron > Rhododendron ovatum. The sequence continues at coordinate 5,625,689 of CM033799.1, read as the reverse complement.
GAGACTCAGATTCCTGAAAGCACCATTTTGATCTGCGAAATATCCAGCAGGAGCAGATTTGATTGAGTTCAGGTCGTTAATGTCGATGCCGACATGGTTGTCGTTTATGTCGTTAAACTCAGGGCTAAGCATGGTGTCGAGCTCGACTGCAAGTATATGATTTGAACTACTCCCCATGTTAGAACTATTGAAGAGCCCTAGATATTGGCTGCCAAAGTATCTGAGAATATCTTTGTTTGGTGAAATAAAGAACGCTAGTCCGTGGCAGCTGCGTGTCGGGTACTCGGCCGGTACAATTGCAAAGACGAAAGTAGTAGAAAAGGAAATGACACTAGAGTTTGAGGAGTTCTTGAATTGGATGGGAAAGTTGTAGAAAGCATGGCCGACGGCGTGCGCTTTTCCTGAAGAATTGTTTAGTGTGAAGAGGCCATTGGAACTGAGTTGAGCGGTTCCATCCAGCTTCAGATATCCATTGAAAGAGAAATCTTCTGGAATATTGTTGCTAGAAGTTGCAGCAAATTGCAGGAGGAGAAGTAACACAATTGTGATGCAACAATTCATGGCTACTTCTTCTTTCTTGCCAATACAGCAGTTGTAACAGAGAGATTCGAGTGTAGTAGTATCTGTGAACTTCACAAAGTCAAGTCTAGTCTAAAGGAAGCTCACAACGAACTTGCAACACCTATACTAGTCAACCACGTGAAGGAAATTCCAAACAAATGGTGGAACAGCAGCCAAGCTATATACCGGTTAATTAATTCACTATGGAAAGACTTGGAAAATCTCTCTCTCTCTCTCTCTCTCTCTCTCTCTCTCTCTCTCTCTCTCTCTCTCTCTCTCTCTCTCTCTCTCTCTCTCTCCTGTTGGAACAAGTTGTCATCGCGTCTATGCTGCTTCTTTTTAATGTCCACCCCGCATTGTTTTTATCAATGAATGGGAGGGACTAAGGCTGCGTTCTTTAAAACCGAATTTATTTCGGTATTTTTTACATTTCGTAACTTTTTATCTAGCTTTTCATCATAATTTTTTGGATTAATCGGAAAAGTATAAAAATATGGACTGATATTGAAAAAATTCAAATAAGATGACATTTAAGTTCAAAAAGAAGCTGTTAGTGAATTTTTTTTTGCTTTTGGTCATAAATTTGTAAACTCCTTTTGTCGAGATGAATAATTAATCCAAAAAAATCACACGAATCTAATAAAAATTCAAAAAATATGAACAAATCACACAAAACAAGAAAAATAATAAGTGGAGAAGAACTCAGACTAAGGCCCCGTTCCAAAAACCTTCTTAAAAAATAAGCAGTTTATTTCACATTTTCAAACTCAAAAATAATGTAAATGAAAAATAATTTTTATTTTTTTTGCACCGTATAAATGATCTTGATGAGATCTATCAAATAAGATCCATATTGGTAGGAAAATTATTTACATAAACACATTATTTTTTAGCTTGAAATTGCATTCTTAAAAAATAAATACTTATTTAAGACCTTCTTAAAAAATAAGTACTTATTTAAAATTCTGGAACGGGACCTAAGCCGAATGTGCATATCAATAATCTCGTATGCTGGTTATGCTTGGATTTCTTTTCATCATAGACAAAAACTCAACCAAAAAAGTACATTGATGCAGAATAAAGCCCCAAAGAGAGAGAGAAAGCCCGGGAAAAACAAATCTCTGAACAGAAAGGATCACCGAATTGATCATCATGTGGGATTATGTTCGGATCTTGAATTTGCTAAAAAATTGGCCGAGAGGGGCCACATTAATCTAAATGGCCTTTAAATTTTCGTATACACTTAACACTGGATATGCTAATATTACTCCATTCCAGTAATCTTCAGTCGTCTATGTACTATTGAAATTTCTCTCTGTAATTTTCGCGGTCTATTGAAACTTCTCTCTGTAATTTTCGCAGTCTGTGAGCCATTGAGAATAAGCTAGAGCTCTAAACCGTGTAAGGTGGGATCAGGATCGCAACCTCTCCTAGTTTTTTCAACAAACTACAGATGAGCGCGCGGGAAGAGGGGGCGTAGTAATTGGTATAGCGTAAACTTGCAGCAGATGGTTGGGTAAGAATTAAGATATAGTCACTTAGGGATGAAAGATAAGTCCCGAGTCTATAATGCCCGAAAACAGTTATATATCCACTTGAAAGAGGAAAACAATTTAAAGAAATTAACCAGGAACAGAAAAAATCGTGCCCGAGTGGTAATCCATTACAACAGCAGCTTCATTTCATTACCACGAGAAGTACTTTTTCCAGCCAAGAGAAGAACAGACTCAAAAGCTTGTTTGTATATCCTTCTCTTCCCTACTACACTCACTAATTATTGAGAGAACAAGGGAGGGGAAAAAAAAAACATTGGTCATCTTCCGCAATAATTTGACTCCGAAAATAGAATGTAACCGTGCACATACACACAACATTGTGATCTGTCATTCAATTCTTGATCCTCCAAATATCTAATCTGCATTTGGCAAAGCCTAGCCCGATCGCTTTGCAGACTATCCAAGTTGAAAATCTACTGTAATGGAAACACAATTCGTTCATGCAAAACTTGGGATGTGTATACCTTGAGTTGAGACAAGACGCTTCGTCTATCTAATATGTAGCTTTAGTACCTTATAACAAGCTGATGGTCGCGGATATTTTAAGATAAATTGGGATTCAATATTGTTTGTTTTTAATTTTCAGAACCTGTTCTCTAGGTTTATTTTCTGAAAACCAAATAAAACTTGTTGGCTTGACGGTTTCAGAAACTAGTTTTGCACGGGTCTTTTGGGAAAATACGATATTTTTCGAGAGGATATTTCATAATCTTGAAACCATACCACTAAGAAATGAATTAGATACCAGAAGGAATTAATATTCACCCTCTGCATTGTTTTCATCAAGAGCCGGAGAGTGAGTGATCAAGCAGAACGTGTATATCTATCATCTCATGGGCAATGATAAACAAAAATAAAATAAAAATCATATCGTGGGCTTAATAACTACTATGTTTGGATCTTGAATTTGCTAAAAATTTGGCCAGGAGTGACACATTAATCTAAATAGTCATTGGTAGTTTTTCTGTACTATATATACTCGTAACAGTGGATATCCTCGTAACAACGAAAGTTCAGCCTATAATTATTATTATTTTTGTCTGCGCACCATATATCTATTCTATTTATAATATGAGAGCACCATTTGATACCACCCTTTTGTGAAGTTGTATAGACTTTTAAGTTTTCTAATCTTTATTATTTTTATTGTTTTGGATAGAATAACTGCTTTGGACATAATGGTAATTCAATAAGAAAATAGCCAACCCGTAACCATTTGTGTTGTCCTCATATTTTTCTCCCCACTTGCCTAGTGAGTGCCTCACCTGTAGTTTGGCTTTTTGAATTGTCGTCAAAATGTATTGAATCTTGTAGAGTGTTTGAGAAAAATATGTAGAATGCATTTTCAAACAGAAGTAGTGTTTGGGTTTGGGAGATAATGATGAAAATAAATTATGGGTTAATTTTTTACCATGTTGCCCATAATTGTTTATTGTGGTATTATAATGTGTATTACTACTTATAATTTTTGATCAATTTTGTTAAACTCGTTCGATCCAACAGTTGAGGTTATTAAATGTATATACAAATTACTGTACAAGAAAAGAAAAAAGAAAAACATATACTCATTACAATTACAATGTTATGGACGTCCAAATTACAAACTCATTAAAAAATTTACACAAATTACAACTGCAAGTTAGTCGTTACGAGGGAGGACCTCACAACGAACTTGCACATCTGTACTAGTAGTCAACTGTGGAAAGGACGGATACAAATTTCTTGCCTGCCGTGTGGGGCAGCACAAGAAGAAGACTCCAATCTCTCTCCTCACATCACATCTCTCACTCTCGTTTTGCTTATTGCAGCCAACAAATCATTTAATTATGTGTACATAAGCAAATCTAGCGGAAACCATGTCCTGTTTAAGGCTACGTCCGTTTTACTAATAAATTTACAAGTCCGAAACTTATTTTGATAGAGTACTTTTTTAACCCAAATTTGTTTCTTTTCTGTTCTTTTTTTTTCATTCTGTTATATGGAAAACTATATTACTAATATCTAAGGATGTGGGGGATGACTTTTCATTAGTTATTTGTTGTTTACTGAGTTAGTGGCATAACACTTACGATTCTGTCATATCTTGGTCGTGGTGCTTGAGGATTCAAGTCGTTAAAGGTAGGCACTAACTGTGGAAACTTTATGTCCATCTCAAAACCAATTGGCAATGAGTGAAGAGGTTCCATATGTTATTAAGTGATCACCCATTCCACTCCCAAGCAATGTGGGATTCATTTCCTCAACATTCCCCCTCACGTGCAGCCGCGTTTGAGGTTTGTCACGTGTGGTCACTTTTGGGTCCTATCATCGTGCAGCCTTTTTGCTGGTCTGTCATCGTGGGGTGTGGATTGTGAATTTTATAAAATGTGGGGGTGGAATGGGTCCCGCTTTGATACCATGTGGAAACTTTATATCCATCTCAAAACCAATTGACAATGAGTGAAGAGGTCTCATATGTTATTAAGTGATCACCCATTCCACTCTCAAGCAATGTCGTTAAAGGTAGGCACTAACCGGTTGCTTCTTGTGCAATGACCGGAAGAAGAGAGGAGGGCTAGCTAACCCAACCATAAAGAAACGGAGTGAATTTGAGAAGGAGAGGCCCAATCTTGAAGAGCACGCTGCATCACTTTCTATCATCATATTTGTTAATTTTGCGTCAAATTTTTTATGAATTATTGGTTCATCTCGACGAGGAAAATCGAAAAAATAAAAAATTATGATGGAAACTCAAAAAAAATTGAGTAAGAACAAAAATAACCCAAAAATTCTTTTTGGCTTATTTTTGTGTCGTTGAAACAAACTAATAATCCACATAAATTTAACGTGAAAGTAACAAATTTAAAAAAGACTGAACAAAGACACAAACAAAAAAGCCCAACTCACTTATTTAAGCAAAACCAAGCTTTAATTGGTCTTTTGTCTTATTTTTATATTTTGTGAAATTTTTCACTAAATAAAAGAATAAAATTGATTTTGGCACTCCAGTTTTGGACACTGGCACTTCACTTTGTGTTTTACTCATGTGAAATTGCAAAACAAAAAGTAAAGTGCCAAAATTACATCTCTAAAAGAATGATCGATTAGGATTCAAATTCTTCGTTTTGGCTTCCATTTCAAGTATTGGTTTGGCAATTTTCGGTTATGGAGGGAGTTTTAGCTTTATGGGTTTGTATTAGAAAAAGAAAATGGGGATTGGGTAATATGTTTGGGTTATTGTACCATAGGTCCACGATCAAAAGATATTTCACTTTGTTTGTACTCCTTCCATCCCTAAAAAGTACTATTGCGGTAACTTTTCCAACATACTAGATGGTGAATCTCGAAACCCATTATTCATAATCCATTATCCCAATTTATTTATTTTTGGCTAAAAGACCAGCTGAAAATTCAATATTACGCACGGCACGATTACAGATTGAAAACCAGTACAGACATTTAAATTGAAATGAAAGAGGTCAGAACATCTTAGCAATGGAGTTTATTACATTTGCTAGTACAAGAAACATATTCAAGGTCGCGATGACACCCAATTCCCTAACGTATCACTCAATACACCCGATATCTATTGCACATAACAAAGACCTCGCATCCATTACGCTAGCTAATACAACGTTTCAGGATCCTGTTACAGACATGTAGTATTTGAAGAGAGACTTAAGGGTACCCACGAGAAATCAGCAAAAAAAAAAAACCGGGAAGGACTTCATCCAAGCAGTTTTTGTTATGTTTTTATCAAACGGTTCAAATAAAAACTACTCAAATCAAGCCCTTACGGGTCATTTTTTTTGCCGATTTCTCGTGGGTAACCTTAAAATCATGTTCTGAACACATTGAGCGGCTTGGATCGTCGAAGCTTGATCGGAAAATAGGAGAAATGGGGAGGTTCTCATTTGAAAATAACTGGATATATATATATATATATATATATATGAGTCCCCTTCTCCTAAGGACCACCTTAACTTAATAAAATAAGGACCTCCCTTTTCCGATAGAATTTCGATGATCCAAGCCGCTCAATATGTTTAGGACGTGATTTTAAGAGTACCCGCGAGAAATTAGCAAAAAAAAATGACTGAAAAGGCTTTATCCGAGCAGTTTTTGTTTGTTTTTTATCGAACGGTTCAAATAAAAACTGCTCAGATGAAACCCTTCCTGGTCATTTTTTTTGCTGATTCCTTGATAGTACTTTTAAAATCACGTTCTGAAGACATTGAGCGGCTCGGATCATCAAAATTCGAACGGAAAATAAGAGAAATGGAGAGGTCTTTATTTTAGTTAAGATAAAGACCTTCTCATTTGAAAATGACTATATATATATATAGGAACTTAAAACAAAGCTTCTGTTGAAAAAGCAGTCATAGATGAACAAGTAATTCAACGACCTGTAAAGGTGAATGGCTCTGAGATCGTCAATGAAGAAACTGAAGTTGGTGGTTGCACATCCTGCTCATTCGAGGCTTCTCCGAAATCGCGGGACTTGATAATATCGCCCAAGTTATCCTGTAGTTGAGCTCTACCTTCTAAATATTGCACGACAGTACACATGCTCGGCCTTGCTGCAGTGATGGCGTGCGCGCAGAGCAACCCAAGCTTCAACACTAGCTTAGCTTCCTCAACTGCGTATTCAGTACCTAGTTCTCTATCAATTGCCTCAAGAATGTTGCCCCTTTCCAGGCACTCGAATACCCAATCTACCAAAATGACTTCCTCTGGTGAGGCTTGTGGGTTGACTGGCCTTCTACCACAAACCACCTCTAGCTAGCATAAATGTCCCGAACGCAAGCAAGCCAGTGCTTGTACTTGCCTTTCCGTTACGTGCCAACTCAGGTGCAAAGGGTTCCGGCTACATGAGAGGTTTGGGGATCAGTTCCGTGATCACATAACTTGGCAAGCCCAAAATCCCCTAATCTTCCATTGAATTCGTTTTCTTTCAATACATTGCTGGCTTTGATGTCTCTGTGAATGATAACCTCTACCCATTGTTGGTGCAAATAGAAGAGGCCTGACGCTATGTCTTTGATGATCATAAACCTTTGCATCCAATTTAAGGTCCCTTTGGGCTGGCCATAAAGAAACCTTTCAAGACTTCCATTACGCATGAAATCATAAACCAAAAGGAATTCTTGCTTACGCCCACAGTAGCCAAGAAGGTGGACTAGGTTTGGGGGCTGTAGGCGGCCTATGGTAGCGATTTCTGCCACAAATTCCCTCAATCCTTGCCTTGAATCATGAGCAACTCTTTTAACTGCAATCTGTATGTTTGATGTTGGAAGCAAGGTTATAAATTCTGTCACACTCCAAAATGGGAACATGTAGCCTAAAAAGAAATTTGATTAAAAACCAAGGCAAAGAACTAATAAATGGTCAACATTTTTTTTTTAGGGAGAATTTTCCATAAGTCCATTATAGCACTTTTCTAACCCACTAAGTCCATTTCTAAATTCTAAAACCCCCTAAGTCCACTAACCTATTAGTAAGGATATAATAGCCCTATGTAGTCTAATATACCCCTGTTTTTAAAAAACAATTTGCCCCGTTTTTTCATCCATTTCAAAAACGTCCATTTCAAAGTTAAACATATCCCGGAAAAAACTCTAACTTCCATTACAAAACCCACTCCCTCTCCCCCCCTTTCCCCCCTTCCCCCCATTTCAGAACGACGATACAGACCATTCGAGGAAAACAATACATCGCCCTCGGCCTTCTTCGTCGCCGTTCGTCGCCAATCTTTCAGTCGTACGTTATTCTCCTCCGTTAGACGACCTAGTTTCAGTCGGATCTTCTTCTCCGTTCGTCGCCCGATATTCGCCCGTTCTAGTCGACGTGCTTCGCCCGTTCTAGTCGACGTGCTTCGCCCTCACATTGCCGTCAGATCATACGACGCAATCGATACACTAGGTATGTTACCCTTCGTATATATGGTTATATAAATGGTTTTGCTAATTTTAGTTAGGGTTTTGTAGTGCAAGTATATATATTGTTATATCACAAATTAGATGATTTTTCGATCATTATTTGTTGACCGCTTGGATTCCTTGTTCAAACAAGTTATTCTAGAAAATTTCTGAATGCTTTATGCTTTTGTTTGAGCAGTCCAGTTTATATGCTTATATAACTGATTTGGTTATGTTAAGTTAAGGTTTTGGTTGCAAGTATATATCGTTATATCAATCTCTGAGCAGTCCAGTTTATGCTTCTATTCGTATATATATGGTTATGTAAATTGTTTGGCCAAGTAATGATAGGGTTTTGATTGCGAGTACATATGGTTATATCAATGTTGGCTATATATTCGGACCAATTAGGCCGCTGCGCGGACCATTTCAATAAACAAATTTAATTGGTTTAATTGTTATAACCAAATTCAACGAATATATGGTTTTCCCTATGTATATACGGTTATATAAATTGTTTGACCAGGTAATGTTAGGGTTTTGATTGAGAGTATATATGGTTATATCAATGTTGGATATATATTGGGATCAATTAGGCCGCTGTGCGAACCATTTCAATAATCTAATTTAATTGGTTTAATAGCTATAACAAAAATCAATGAAAATATGGTTTTCTGTCACGCCCTCGATTTGTAACATAAATAAATGATCCATTTCATTAAATGATCCCCGCATAGTATAGATAATACCCAAAAGAGAGAGTTCCAAATGATCATTTACAAACCAAATTCCCTAACTTTAAACATTTACAACATTGGCACCATGGCCCAAATTCCATAGCTAGTTAAAAGAGAAAAATTTAGAGGTTACATAATATCTGAAATTAAAAGACTTGAAATAAATTTACAATTTCATCTTTCCAAGAAATCATGCAGAAGACGATGAAATCACTTCTCGGCGGCTTTCAAAAGAGATGAGATCAAGCATGCACACCATGCACTTCGCGTCAAGGTCTTTGAGATATACCTGAAAATGATAGGTTGAGCTACACTAGCCCAGTAGAAATCTCTATACTCAAGCTATATGCGAATGCGCTGAAACATGCAATCAGAATGAATGATTTTCAATGAATGATCGAAAGTACAAAAGGCACAATAAACCGACGAACAACGACTACGGAATTCAATACGTCTTATAGATATGCCTAGCCATTTATACATCAATCTAGAGGTAGCGTTAAACACACATCAATCAAAATGACAACGACAATTTCTCAAACCAATTCAAGTCTCCTCAAATGAATGCCACACTTGACTTTCCCATCCTTTACCATTTACCTCCGAGCCTCTTTTCATAAAAGAAAACATTCCTTTTTGATTTCCAAAAACACCTTTGAGAAATACTCTCGACCTCTACGGGTCAAGCTCCGTTGATTCGAGTTTGAATAGCCGGAGTCCGTTGATTCTGCGCACGAATACCGGAAACCGTTGATTCGCTCAAGAATAGCCGGAGGATTTTAATAAAAATCCTTTTTCAAATAAAGACAAGTTCCTTTCTTTTCAAATCTTTAGTAGAGTCAGTTGTTTATCTCGTTCTTTAACGGTCACCATCTCAAGCAGCAAACGGTTCAAGTAACAACGTATACTTCTAACATCAACTTCAACATTCTTCATTTTATGAGAAATTCAACTGTTTTACCACCCCATGCGTGACAGTGAACTCTCTTTCTACCCGGGTTTCCGTCTTACCACACCTTGCGTAACGGGCCCTCTAGAGTCTCCGCATTACCACACCTTGCGTTGCAGGACCCTCAATTCAAATTTCACAATTCACATAAACACATAAGCATTAACAATCCGAATACAAGGAGACAACACTTCCCAAGGTCACATGCTTTCATTCATCGTCATTCAATATATCATAAACTCACAAATATGTCCCTTTGTACATCATTAACTACTTTAGGTTCACGTTATCCCTCAAAGTCTATCACGACGCCCTACGTCACGTACCAATTCCACAACGACTCCCCGACACACCACTCGCTAGGTTCCCAATGAGAATCTATAGAACGAATACCAAATGAACCGAGAATGATCAAGCAAAACGAAGCACGAAGATACGAGTTACCCTCTTCCCTTTCGGACTACTAGGCAAACCCCTATCGACCAACCAAGTACCCACGTCATACCTATAGCTTACGATATTTAATAACGACTCCATGGTACGTCCACCGATCCACCAATCACTACGTCACGCCATAACACTTAATAAGTCTATATCGATCATTAAGACATACCACAACATCTACTTCAATTAACCAAGAGCGTAAACTAACGTACGAGTATGCTAACCATTTAATTCTACACTTTTCTAAACTACGACGACGACCTAAAGTGATCGATTGGTCAATGAATCTTCCGAGGTACGAATAATCAAGTTTGGAAGTCATTTGAAGCTATTCAAAAGGTGTTTGAAGTGTCCGGGGTTCAAACGGGCACGAGAAGGAACAAATGAATCAAATCTGTTCGGGACAAAAGAGGGGTATTGATACCCCTGACCGAGGTATCAATACCTGGCCAGCGTCTGGTCCAGAGAAGAATGGGATATTGATACCCCTTTTTAGGGTATCAATACCGCGGAGTTTTTCTGCAGATTTTCAGATTTTCAACAACGAAATTTCAACAACAATCAACGAACCAAGCACGATCAAAGCACGTAATCAGCCCATAAACACATAGAGAGAGTAAGAAATCCCTACCTCATGTCAAGGATCGAAACCCACGTGATTTGAGCATGCCCTAGCTCTCCAAACTTTGAAATCGACCGAGTACTCCTCCTCCGAGCAAGACCCACGAATTTTTGAGCTCGAGAACGCGATTGGAGGGTCGAGGGGTGGTTGATCTTCAAGGTTCTTGAGGTCTTGGAGGAGTTTTGAGTGAGAGGAGAGGAGAGAGAGAGAGGGCCGAAGGAGAGGAGAGAGATCGGGAGAGTGGAGAGAGAGTGAATTGGGGATTTTAATCCCCTACACCCCCACACACACATATATATACTCAAACACATACTAATCACACTTGCACTCCCTCAACTTTCAATCCCTAATTCAAATAGCCACAAAATAAACTATATTCTCTTAATTAGCCAATTAATAAACATTTCAATAAATAAATAAATAAAATAAAATAAAATAAATAAATAAAAAAATTTCGGGTCTCTACATTTTCCCTCAATATATTAGATACATATGGTTATATATTTGCTGGTATAGTATATAATGAGACGTATAACATTTCGTTTAGGTTTTCATTTGACCCGCTGATATCATGGAACATATATGAGTAATAGTAGATGATCTCAAGATCAAGCCCAATCTTTCTGATTTCACGCTCTTTCTCTCTGACTCTTTATTCTAACGTAAAAAGCGTGGATTCAAACGTCAGGGGATGATGGGGGGATAATGGGCTATAAATAAGGGATTTGAATGGAAGGGTAAATCAGTCAGGGATTATTTCTCTTGTAAATGAAACGAACTTTATGCCTTATCAAATACCTATTAGTGGACTTAGTGGGTTAGAATATTGATCAATGGACTTAATGGGTTTGAAACGTGGTATAATGGACCCTAGGCCAATTTTTTATTCTATCTAATACTAATTAGCTATAGTTTAGGATACCACGTTATTAGGGGATAGTTATAAGAGTTGTACTTAGTCAGATATTCAAAAGGTTATTAGGGATTTTGTTTGAAAGAACGTCTGAGATAATAAGCTTGAGAGACTTCTTGGTTCTCCGAGGTAATATTCTACTTCATCCGTTACTTTTTCTTTGATGGGTACTGTTCACAGATTGATCAAACCCTAGTGTTGGAGACTAAGTTTAATTATGGGTTTTATTTTGTGGAGAGAGAGAGAGAACATCTTTATGCGGTGGTGATTTGTGTGAGGTGTGTGGTGCGTGGCTGTGAAGGGCAAATTGAGGTGGTGATTTGTGTCATTCTCTTGCTGGTGGTAGAAACAAAGTTTAGTTTTATATTGGGGTTGTTTGTTTTGGGTGTTTCGGATGAAGACAGGTGGTGTACTCATGATATTGTTCTTGAAAAACAAAGAAATCTTTGGAGTTTCCGTCGGTGGATTTTGGTTGCTGCTGTGAGTACAGTAAATTAGAGCTTTGGGTTGGTAGTTGTCCAGTGAGTTTTGTAGTTAGTCTAGGTTAGTAAAATATTCTTTTAGGTGGTCTTTCTTTGCTATTGATATATTGACCCAGTCAGTGATAATTATATTTCTATATGATTCCTTGTTCAGGATAGCCTCATTTCGCGTACGTTGTTCGGGTACATTACGTTTGGACTCAGGTGAGTAGTTAAATATATTACGTATTTTTGAAAGATTCCTATGTCTCTTAAAAGTATTTCCTTTAAAAATTTATATGAATGTTATTCGGAGACTCAAAACTGTTTATAAGTTGTTCTATAAATTGGCATGTGATAAATTTTCTGAGATCAATTGTTAATATTCTTTTTGGTGAGAACTTGGTGGATATTAATGGGAATATTTATTTCGGAAGTCCAGGGAACTTATTCTTTCTCGTGTTGGTGACCCTGGCCATTGGGGAAAAGACCGTGTTAGGCCAGTGACCCTAATGCTCAAAGGCTTTCTTTCGCCGGATCGTCTTAGGGAAAAGTACCACGGGCTGCCAACCCTGGTGACTCTAAGTTTGATATTGGATTCAATTTTGATGAAATTTATTTTGGCCATGGTACTGTTTGATTGTAGTTCCCCATTGTTGATGGAGTTAATGTTGTGATCACCACCAATAATATTTATTTGGTTAAATGCTTCATTGATTTATTTATTATTCTATTGGACACATCGTATGCCAAATTATGATTTAATGGTAAATTATTTTAATCCCCGCTTTCAACTTTATTTATTATACATACTTGCTATTCACTGAGCTCGTCAGCTGACGGATTTATTCCAACTTCTCTTTCAAGCAAGTTGGGGAGTTAGGCAAAGACTCTTGCGGCATCTCGGGGATTTTCTTTTGTTGACCTCCTTAGGGTGTCTCATCATATTTTTATTTTATTAATCGCTTCCGCATTTGAAACAATTTGTCAGATAACAAATTCTTTTAATTATTGTTAAATCACTAGATATTATTTGGTTCATGGGATGGTTGTTCCCCATGTTTATGATTGGGACATATTTGACTTTGGATTTGATTAACAACAAAAAGAGATCATTTGATTTTCAGTTACTTAAATTTATTTAGGCTGCGTGTCTCATGGATTAGCCTCATGATCTACAACTCTAATTCCGTCCCGGCTCAAATACTGGTCGGTACCGACCAATACCGGACTACTTTTAAATTTATTGTTTTATTCAAGTATTGTACAATACCGATCAGTACCGGTCAATACCAAAAAATAGTATTCGGTATCTCACCAATACTAGTAAATAAATCGGTACTTTAGCCGGTGCGGTATTCAGAACCTTGGTTGAAAGCACACCTCAGTATACTCTACCAAAATCTCCTCACCCAAGAAGTCCTTTGTCTTTGAAACCCTTCGGGAACCTCATTTTTAGTTTTTCATTTTTAATTTTTTAGCTTTTTGACTTTTTAAATTATTGTTAGAATGTGTTTTGAATCTTGTATTTGTGAGAAATGTGCAGAATGCATTTTCAAACAAGAGTAGTATTTGAGAGCTGATGAGAATGAATTATGGGTTGATTTATCACGTTGCCCTTGATTGTTTACTATGGTATTATAATCTGTGTTAATAGTTTTTTAGTATCAATTTTGTTAAACTTGTTCAACACCTGAGCTTAAATGTACAAATTACTATTACAAGGGAAAAAAAAAACATACTCATTACCATTACAATTACAATGTTATGAACGTCCAAATTACACAAATTATGAACTTATTAAAAAATTAAACAAAATACAAAATACAAATAGCACTTAAATGGGAGGTTTTTTTGGGTATTATCAGGGCTCTTCAAAGGTGTTTTGGGCTTAAGAGAAAAGAAGTGCGGGTAGTGGAAACAGGCAGTGTATGTAGCACTCCTGAATGTGGAAAGTTGAGAAATGAAAAGGAACCTTTCCCCTCTTTTTGACTTCTGTTTTAGAAAGTGGAAAACATAAAACGCGTTTTGCAAAAGTCCATTTTTCTGTCAAACAACCAAACACTCAAAATGGGATAGTAGGGTCCTTCAAGGATGTTTTGGGCTTGAGAAAATGGGTGCAAAATGTGAAAAGTTGAGAGAGTATTTGACTTTGTTTGCTTCTTAGGAGTAGTTAAAAAGTACTATTGCATTAAGTTTTCCAACATAATAGTACAAGATGGTGAATCTCGATACCCATTGTCCATATGCCATTATCCCTATTTATTTTTTTGCTAAAAAACCAGCTGAAAATTAAACATCACGCACGGCGCCATTGCACAAAAGTACAAAACACATAGTAGGTGTTGAAATAGAGATTGAAAACTTAAATTGCATTGAATGAGATCAGAACATCTTAGCAATGGAGTTTATTATACATTTGCTAGTACCTAAAACAGATTCAAGGTCGCGACACCCAATTCCTTGGCATATCACTCAATGCATCAGATATATGTTACACATGACTGCATCCATTACGCTGGCCAATACAGCGTTTCCGAACCCTATTACAGACACGTAGGATTTGAAGAGAGGCTAAGATTACAAGGCAAAATAATTAGTAGAAGATATATATAGAAACTTAAAACAACGCTTCTGTTGAAAAAGCTAGCAGTCATAGATGAACAAGTAATTCAACGGCCTGTAGAGGTGAATGGCTCTGAGATCGTCAATGAAGGAATTGAAGTTGGTAGTAGCACATCCTGCTCATTTGAGGCTTCTTCGAAATCGCGGGACATGATAATATCGCTCAAGTTATCAGGTAGTTGAGCTCTACCTTCTAAATATTGCACAACGGTAGACATCCTCGGCCTTGCTACAGCTACGGCGTGTGAGCAGAGCAACCCAAGCTTCAACAATAACTCAGCCTCTTCAACCAAGTATTCAGTACCTAGTTGTCCATCAATTGCCCCAAGAATGTTGCCCCTTTCCAAGCACTCGAATACCCAATCTACCAAAATGACTTCCTCTGGAGAGGCTCGTGGGTCGACTGGCCTTCTACCACAAACCACCTCTAGCATAAATGCCCCAAACGCAAACAAGTCAGTGCTCGTACTTGCTTTTCCGTTACGTGCCAACTCAGGTGCAATATAACCGAGGGTTCCGGCTACATGAGAGGTTTGGGGATCAGTTCCGTGATCACATAACTTGGCAAGCCCAAAATCCCCCAATCTTCCATTGAATTCGTTGTCTACCAATACATTGCTGGCTTTGATGTCTCTGTGAATGATAACCTCTACCCATTGTTGGTGCAAATAGAAGAGGCCTGACGCTACGTCTTTGATGATCTTAAACCTTTGCATCCAATTTAGGGTCCCCTTGAGCTGGCCATAAAGAAACCTGTCAAGACTTCCATTGGGCATGTAATCGTAAACCAAAAGGAGTTCTTGTTTACACCGGCAGTAGCCAAGAAGGCGAACTAGGTTTGGGTGCCGTAGGCGGCCTATGGTAGCGATTTCTGCCACAAATTCCCTCAATCCTTGCCTTGAATCATGAGCAACCCTTTTAACTGCAACCCGTATGTTTGATGTTGGAAGCACACCTCGGTATACTCTACCAAAACCTCCCCGCCCAAGGAGTTCTCTGTCTTTGAAACCCTTTGTAGCAATGAATAGTTCCTTGTAACCAAATCTGTGAGGGCCATACTGGACCTCCCAATCCTCGAGGACTTCCATGAATTTCTTCGTTCTTGTCATGAAAAGAAAACCAAAGATCAACACTAGGAGTAGAAGAAATGCTATTGTTGGCAGTACAATTGCAAAAATCCTCTTGATTTTTTTATCATCTCTCACTTGCCGACTTCGGAGGAGCTTTTGAAAGCGAGACATGTCGATTTGTTGGGCTTGACCATTCATCTTGAAACTCCAACCTAGTAAGTAATGATCCGCTCGAAAATAGCCAGCGGAGGATGAAAACCCCACGTACATATACTCTAGCAGGAATGGTGAAAGGTCCTTTGTCAAGGATAAGAGTGGGAGTGCAGGCTTGGATATGTTAATGGGTGACATGGTAACGTTAAGTTGTCTGTTGATGCCATCATATTCCACCCAAACCTGCATTGGGTCACTGCTTATGAGACTTAAATTCCTGAAAGCACCATTTTTTCTGAAAGCACCATTTTGATCTGCGAAATAGCCTGCAGGAGCAGATTTGGTTGAGTTCAGGCCGTCAATGTCAATGCCAACATGGTTGTCGTTTATGTCGTCAAACACAGAGCTATACATGGTGTCGAGCTCGACTGCAAGTATATGATTTGAACTTTTCCCGTTGTTTGTGTCATTGAAGAGCCCTAGATATTGGCCAGGACGGGCTCGGGGAATCTCTTTGTTTGGTGAAATAACGAACGCTAGTCCGTGGCCTCTGCGTATCGGGGATTCGGGAACAATTGCAAAGACGAAAGTAGTAGAAAAGGAAATGACACTAGCGTTTGAGGAGTTCTTGAATTGGATGGGAAAAGTGTAGAAAGCATGGCCATACCCGTATGTTTGTCTGGTTAATGTGAAGAGGCCATTGGAACCGAGTTCGGCGTATCCATCCAGCGTCAGATTTCCATTGAAAGTGAAATCGTCTGGAATATTGTTGCTAGAAGTTGCAAATTGCAGAAGGAGAAGTAACACAATTGTGATGCAATAATTCATGGCTACTTCTTCTTACCAATACATACAGCAGTTGTAACGGAGATATTCAATTGGAGTATCTGTGAGCTTCCCAAAGTCTAGTCTAAAGGAAGCTCACAACGAACTTGCACACCTATACTGTACTAATCAACCACGGGAAGGAAATTCCAAACAAATGGTGGAACAGCAGCCAACATGGAATAAGGAAAAAGCTATAACGGTTAATTCAATATGGAAAGACTTGGAAAATCTCTCTCTCTCTCTCTCTCTCTCTCTCTCTCTCTCTCTCTCTCTCTCTCTCTCTCTCTCTCTCTCTCTCTCTCTCCGGTTGGAACAAGTTGTCATCTCGTCTATGTTGCTTCTAAAATTATTTATGTTCACCCTGCATTGTTTTTATCACAGCTTCACAAGGGAATGTGAGGGACTAAGCAGAATGTGCATATCAATCGTCTCGTAGGCTGGTTATGCTTGGATTTCTTTTTATCGGAGACAAAAACTCGACCAATGAAGTACATTGATGCAGAATAAAGCTCCCGAGCGAGAGAAAGGCCTGGGAAAAACTAATCTCTGAGCAGGAAGGATTACCAACCATCACATAATGCGGGATTATGTTTGGATCTAGAATTTGCTAAAAATTTGGCCGAGAGGGGGCACGTTAAGCAAAATAGCCTTCACATTTTATACACGTAACAATGGATATGCTCATAACAAGAAAGAATATAACTCCATTTCATTCATCTTCAGTGGTCTATGTACCATTGAAAGTTCTCTGTAATTCTTGCGGTCTGTGCACCATTGAGAGAAAGCTTTAGCTTATACCCATTTAAGGTGGGATCAGGATCGCAACCTCTACTAGTTTTTTTACAAACTAGAGATGAGCGAGGAGGGGGCGTAGTAATTGGTATTTCTAAACTTACAGTAGATAGTGTAAGATACTCACTTAAGGATGAAAGAGAGGTCTTTAAGTCCGTAATGCCCAAAAACAGTTATCCATTTGGAAGAGGAAAACAATATAAAGAAACCAAGAACAGAGAGAAAATCATGTTCAAGTGGTAATCCATTATAACAGCAGCTTCATTCTGATTGAAGAAGGGTCGGTGGACAACATTCTGAATGTCTGATTGAAGAAGGGTGGCTTGAGAATACTTAGAACATGCATTTGCAGTGTGTATATACTAAAGGCCTAGATGGTGTTCCATGGCTTTTGGGAATTTCTTGAAATTCAAAGTTATCCTTTATCAATTATTTGTTTGCAAAGTGTGAAACTGGAAATTTTGCTCTGATTTGGCAGGAAAAAGTTGAGTCTAAGAGATTTTGGTTCGTCTTTGCCCTCAGAAAAAATGATTGATTCAGATTCAAATTCTCCAATTTGGCTTCCATTTCGGGTATTGATTTGACTTGGGGTTTTGAGTTAGGAAATGGAAATGGGGAGTGGGTAATAGGTTTGGGTTATTGTACCACAACCATAAAGTATTTGACTTTGTTTGCTTCTAATTATGTATTGCGGTAACTTTTCCAACATCGTAGATGGTGAATCTCGATTCCTATAAGCTAGTTTGCCAATTTCTTTTTTTGGCTCTAAAAGATCAACTGAAAAGTTCAATATTATGCATGAAACATGTAGGTGTTAAAATGTACATTGAAAACCAGTACAGACCTTTAAATTGCATTAAATAAGGTCCAAACATGCTTAGCACTGGGTTCTATTCCATTTGCTGGTACTTGAAACAGATTCAAGGTCATGACCCCCAAATCCCTTACATATCTATCCATACTCTCGATATCTATTACTCATGACTACGACCGTTAAGTGCCTGATGCGGCATTTAGAATGGGAAGTGGAGGAGGATGAGGAGGAGGGTTGGGAGGTGTTTGACGATGATAATTGGGCATCTGTGGTGGATACGGATGCGAATGAGAGGTTGTTGATGAGAAAGAGGGAGGAGGGTGGGAAGAGGAAGACATGAGAAGAGAGAGAAGAGATCTGGGTATTTTAGTGATGAGAGTGATGACGATGGGCGACTGTTAACTGGGGGTTTCCTTGGAACATCTGATTTGAAGTAAAGGCAGACGCACGGAGCTTTTGTGTTTGTTCTGTTTATGTGTGTTTTTTGGGCTATGTGCTTTTTGTATGCTAATTTGGTTGGTTAATGTTATATGGGGAATTGAAGTTGTGTTAGATGCTTAATATTTTGTATCAAAGATCCATTTTGTGAATGCAAGTGATATTGTGAAGTAGAATTACCGGGTGTATATCTGGTCTACCCTTTTCTGGGTCTAGGATACGACTTTTTTAAGGTCGCAATATCTGCAAGATAAAGTTGGAGAGGGAATTGAGACAATCATTTTGCAGTTTTGTCTTTGATGGTTCTGATTTTAGTTTCTTAAACAGGGATGTGCGAGAGTTGATGGAAAAGTAGAAGTTGAAACAACTAGCAGTATATCTTGTTTATCCTTGTCTTGCTTTTCTTTTAATCCTGCATTTGAGTAGTGAAGTATGAATAATAGCTTCTTAGAATACTACAGTGGGGTTTGGTTAATGTTTGTCCCTGTGAGCTGTGAGAAGCATGGTGATTTCGAGACGTGGTCATGATGTCCAACCTTAAGCTCTTTAGGAGACGACGTTCTGATCGAAGAAGGGTGGATTGAGAATATTGAGCACATGCATTTGCAGTGCGTAGAGATTGACTTTAGTGCTGGATTCTGTATCATGGCTTTTCAAATAATCTGAAATTTCAAAAGTCATCAGAAAGTGTTCATATATATTTATATACATACTATTTGTCAAAAAAGTGTGGAACTGCGTAAATTTTTCTTTGATTTGGCTGGAAAGTGTTGATTCAAAGAGATGTGGGTTAAACTTTGCCGCACAAAAAAAAAATGATCGATTATGGTTTAAATTCTTCGATTTGGCTTCTATTTTGGGTACTGATTTGGTGATTTTGGGTTGTGGAGGGAGTTTTAGCTTATTGGTTTGGATTAGGAATTGCAGATGTGGAGTGGATAATGGGTTTGGGTTACTGTATGGTTGTACCACAAACAACAAATATTTAGTGTTTCCTGGGTAGAATTATTATTTCAGTGACTTTTTCAACGCCCTAGATGGTGAATTTCGACTCCCACAAGCCATTTGCTCAATTTCGTTTTTTGGCTAAAAGACCAACAGAAAAGTTCAATGTCATGCATGAAACATGTCGGTATTGAAATTTAGGAGTAGATTGGAAACCAGTACAAACCTTGCAATGGGTTTTATTACATCAGCTAGTGCTTGAAACAGATTCAAGTTCACTGACATCCAATTCCGTGTGTATGCCTCGATACAAAAAAAGACTTTTTGGCTTATTTTCGTCTCGCCGAAATAAACTAATAATACACATAAATTTGACGTTAAACTAACAAATGTGGAAAAAAGACACACAAAAAGAAAGAAAGCCAACTAGCTTCTTAGCAATGAAGTTTATTACATTTGCTAGTACCAGAAACAGATTCAAGGTCGCGACGACACCCAATTCCCTAACGTATCAGTCAATACACCCGATATCTGTTGCACATAACAGATGACCTCGCATCCATTACAATGGCTAATACAGCGTTTCAAGACCCTGTTACAGACCTGTAGTATTTGAAGAGAGACTTAAGATTACATGGCAAAATAACTAGAAGATATATAGGAACTTAAAACAAAGCTTCTGTTGAAAAAGCTAGCAGTCATAGATGAACAAGTAATTCAACGGCCTGTAGAGGTGAAAGGCTCTGAGATTGTCAATGAAGTAACTGAAGTTGGTAGTTCCACATCCTGCTCATTTGAGGCTTCTCCGAAATCACGGGACTTGACAAATTCCCTCAATCCTTGCCTTGAATCATGAGCAACCCTTTTAACTGCAACCTGTATGTTTGATGTTGGAAGCACACCTCGGTATACTCTACCAAAACCTCCTCGCCCAAGGAGCTCCTTGAAACCCTTTGTAGCAATGAATAGATCCTTGTAACGAAATCTGTGAGGGCCATACTGGACCTCCCAATCCTCGAGGACTTCCATGAATTTCTTCATACTTTTGGTGAAAAGAAAACCAAAGATCAGAACTAGGAGTAGAAGAAATGCAACTGGTGGCATTATAATTGCCAAAAACCACTTGATTTGTTTATCATCTCTCCCTTGTTGACTTCGGGGGAGCTTTGGAAGGTGAGAAGCGTCGATTTGTTGGGCTTGACCATTCATCTTGAAACTCCAACCTAGGATGTAATGATTTGCGCTAACTGAGCTTGTGGAGGATGAAAACCCCACATACATATACTCTAGCAGGAATGGTGAAATGTCCCTTGTCTAGGATAAGAGTGGGCGTGCAGGCTTGGATATGTTAATGGGTGACATGGTAACGTCAAGTTGTCTGTTGATGCCATCATATTCCACCCAAACCTGCATTGGGTCGCCACTTGTGAGACTTAGATCCCTGAAATCACCATTTTGATCTGGGAAATAGCCTGCAGGATTAGATTGGATTGAATTCAGGCCGTTAATGTCGATGCCAACCTGGTGGTCGTTTATGTCGTCAGACTCAGAGTTATAGATGGTGTCGAGCTCGACTGCAAGTATATGATTTGAACTATTCTCGTTGTTTGTACCACTGAAGAGCCCTAGAGAATGGCCGGGAAGGGCTCCGGGAAGAATCTCTTCGGTTGGTGAAATAACAAACGCTAGTCTGTGGATGCTGCGTATTGGGTACTCGGGTTCAGTTGCAAAGATGAAAGTAGTAGAAAAGGAAATGACACTAGCTTTTGAGGAGTTCTTGAATTGGATGGGCAAGTTGTAGTAAGCGCGGCCGTTTGCTCGTCTTTCATAATCGTTTAGTGTGATCAGGCCATTGGAGCTGAATTCAACGGTTCCATCCGGCTTTGTATGTACATTGAAAGAGAAATCTTCTGGAATATTGTTGCTAGAAGTTGCAGCAAATTGCAGAAGGAGAAGTAACACAATTGTGATGCAACTATTCATGGCTACTTCTTCTTTCTTGTCAATACAGCAGTTGTAACAGAGATATTCGAGTGGAGGAGTATCTGTGAACTTCACAAAGTCAAGTCTAGTTTAAAGGAAGCTCACAACGAACTTGCACACCTATGGAAAGGAAATTCCTTTATTGTGGAACAGGCAGTCACCGTGGGAAAAGGAAAAAGCTATACTGATTCACTATGGAAAGACTTGGAAAATCTATCTCAAGACTTCTTCTCTCTCTCTCCCTCTCTCTCTCTCTCTCTCTCTCTCTCTCTCTCTCTCTCTCTCCTGTTGGAACAAGTTGTCATCGCGTCTATGCTACTTCTAAAATTATTTATGTTCACTCTGCATTGTTTTTATCACAAGGCAATGTGAGGGACTTGGCCGAATGTGCATATCAATAATCTCGTAGGCTGATTATGCTTGGATTTCTTTTTATCAGAGATAAAAACTCGACCAGTGAAGTACATCGATGCAGAATATTAAAGCTCCCAAGAGAGAGAAAGGCCGGGAAAAACTAATCTCTGAGCAGGAAGGATCACCAACCATCACATAATGCAGGATTATGTTTGGATCTTGAATTGCTAAACATTTGGCCGAGAGGGGGCAATTTAAGCGAAATAGCCTTCACATTTTATACACGTAACGATGGATATGCTCATAACAAGAAAGAATATTACTCCATTTCAGTCATCTTCAGAGGTCTATGTACCATTGAAAGTTCTCTGTAATTTTTGCGGTCTGTGCACCATTGAGAGAAAGCTTGAGCTTATACCCATTTAAGGTGGGATCAGGATCACAACCTCTCCTAGTTTTTCGACAAATTTCGACAAACTACAGATGAGCGAGGAGGGGGCGCAGTACGTAATTGGTATTTCTAAACTTACAGTAGATAGTGTAAGATACTCACTTAGGGATGAAAGAGAGGTCTTTAAGTCCATAATGCCCAAAAACAGTTATCCATTTGAAAGAGGAAAACAATATAAAGAAACCAAGAACAGAGAGAATCATGTCCAAGTGGTAATCCATTACAACAGCAGCTTCATTTCATTTTTCTTTTATTCTGTACCACAATAATTACTTTTTCCAGCCAAGCAGGGCCAGCCTTGAGATTCTCGGGAAGGAAAAAGAGGTCCCTAGGACTTGAACTATGTACCTATTGAATAGCAAAACTAAAATTTTCCACTAGGCTAGCTAGGTCATTTGTTATATAAGCGTTATATTGGATATATATTACATACCTTACTATACCTATCTGGGGCCCTAATTTTGAGCCAAAATTCGGAGGCTTAAGTCGGCGGCCTTGACTGCCTTAGCTCAAGGCCGGCCCTACAGCCAAGAGAAGAACGAAACAAAAAAGAAACAGTCACAAGACCTAAATCGATTCCAAAAAAAAGAACATCTCCAGCTGCACGGAGCATCCCTTTTTGGACCGGAGCTACCGCAGGGCACTATTTTTTGTTTACCTTGCTCCATGGGTTGTATATTTGGTTGCTCCCCTTTTGTTTCATTTGGTCTGTAACTGTTCTGTAAACTGTTATCCTTAATCAATGCATTTCTATCATGTTCCAAAAAAAAAAAAGAACCTAAATCGATGGGTGCACTTTTGTTGATAGACATGTATTGGAATTATCACCAGGGAACTGTTACTAACTCATACAAAAACTCAAAAGTTTGTTTGTATATCCTTCTCTTTTCTACTACACTCACTAATTATTGAGAGAACAAGGGAGGAAAAACAGTGGGTCATCTTCCGCAATAATTTGACTCCGAAAATAGAATGTAACCGTGCTGATAAGGTCAAGCTAGAACTATTGGCACATACACACAATATCATGAGTCATTCAATTCTTGATCCTTCAAATCTCTAATCTGCATTTTGCAACACCTAGCCCGATCTCTTTGCTGACTATCCAAGTTGAAAATCTACTGTAAGCGAATGAGCAGATAAATGCAAAGAAAATTGCATTCAAATCAAGGAGATGTTAGCTTACAAGCATTTCATGGTCTCCCATAATCTCCTCAATCAACTCATGTAGCGGTTTATCAGCGCTGTTGGGAACAAGAGCTGCAAATACAGCAGGTTCTAATCCTGCATAGCACAAAGTAATGAGGCCAAAACCGTAAATGAATATCAAAACCGAAAACCGAAAAGAATCTCAATGAAAAATCTGGTTTAGGATAAAGAGCAAATTATGCAAGTCTTTTCACAAGCAGTTGACAAATGCATCAACTATCAAGACTCGAAACGCCTCATATCTCACATAATGGAAACACAATTCGTTCCATGCAAAACTTGGATGTGTATACCTTGAGTCAAGACAAGACACTTCGTCTATCTAATATGTAGCTTTAGTACCTTATAACAAACTGATGGTTTAGGATATTTTAAGATAAATTGGTCTTCAATATTGTTTGTTTTAAATTTTCAGAACCTGTTCTCTAGGTTTATTTTCTGAAAACCAAATAAAACTTGTTGGCTTGACGGTTTCAGAAACTAGTTTTGCACGGGTCTTTTGGGAAAATATGATAATTTCGAGAGAATATTTCATAATCTTGAAACCATACCACTAAGAAATGAATTAGATACCGAAATGACAAGTGGTTTTGTTCTGAAAATGAGCATTCTAAACAGTATTTCCAGAAACATGATTCTGAAAGATAGCAAGAATCAATGTCTAGGTTCTTTTATAATTTTACTTTGGTGGGTATACAACTCGTTTAACCCTAATGAGAAAGCAAAATTACAAGGACTTTGTTGGAAATTTGAAATATGTCACAAATTTAACTAGAACCCTGATCAGAAACAATTAACCCAAATCCTGACTGGTAAAATGGAGTACTAATAAGAAAATCAGGTACCAATTTCAGGAAAAGCATCAACGAACATCATCATTTCTTCCCCCGTAAGACCAGATAAGAAACATATTCGTGGCACCGAATTTGCAATCTGCAAAGCACGGAACACTGATTATATTTGAATCAATACTATGTGGATTCAGAACAGTATCCATTTTGATTAAATATGAAGCGAATTCTATGGAATTATTTTCCAAGCTGTGACAGAGATGCTTGCCTTCACTACGTGAAACAGAATAGGTAGTAGTTCACAGGAGTTTTTTTTCGAGCTATAAGGCCCTAAAACTTTGCCTTTCGACAACAGGTACGTCTAGTCACCCAACTCACTCCTCCCATAATCAAAACGAAAAAAGAAAAAGAAGAAAAGCAAATAATGGAGGGAAAAAAGCAAAGACACATTCACAGTGTCACACATCATGTTGCCTCCATATTACCTTTGGTGTTTCATATGGTGAACGATGTGGACAACTGGAAATAATAACAATTTTCAACTGAAACATATTAACATCTGTTGTATATTTCCTCACAATTACCAAATGCAATGGAATGTT
Organism: Rhododendron ovatum; assembly: GCA_019656835.1. Lineage (NCBI taxonomy): Eukaryota > Viridiplantae > Streptophyta > Magnoliopsida > Ericales > Ericaceae > Rhododendron > Rhododendron ovatum. The sequence goes on along the minus strand of CM033799.1, from coordinate 5,600,494 downwards.
ACCGTGCAAACCAGGTATGAATTAAACCAACTATGGGATTCGGTAATATTGTGCATATTGCTTGGGGGAAGCCATCTAAACGATATCTCGAACTCAAGTTTGATGGGACCCACTGAGCTCTGAGGTGCTTTGGAGAACAAATGTACAGGAGACCTCATCGCGATTTTGAGTGGGCGAGAGCTGCGAGATTAACAACCGTACCATTGGATCTGCGCCCCTACTCTAATCTCTGTATTTTGCACATTACAATTTGTGATTCAGGATGAGCAGTCGATGTAAGTCCGACGACTTCCACTCAGCCCTTCGCTGTTCAACTAACACTTAGCATCAACTGTACCAGTATGTGATTATGTATCAAAACTGTAACAAATATGGAATTGGGAAATACCTAGAAATGCACTTCATTAATGCACACCACTCCAGGAAATCAAAAGGCAGAGTAGTTGATCAAATTAACATAAAAAAGATTTCAGGCAGGTTAGAATCTTAACCTTCACAGTATCCAAATTGGGCTGCTTTGTATTAACTGCGTCCCAAAGCGAGCGAGTAATCATGTCTTCAGTACAGAAGATAACCTGCAGTATATATTCAGAAGTGTAATCCGTAAATTAGATGCAGAAAAAGTTGATTGAATTCATAATGATACTACTGCAGTTCATTCATACGAGAGAATCTGGAATAAATAGGTAAACAACCACTATGACATGGAAAATATAGTATCAGTTAGTCAAGAATTCCAGAGAGACACTCTTCTTGGCTATACTCTACTAATGGAACTTTTCTTAGTAAATCATTTGTTTCTACTCTTTTCTATCACTAGACACTAACCCTTTTCTCAAGGAAAACAAGAAGCACGTGAAAATATCTCAGCTCATGAAGAAATCATCAAAACAAAACAAAACAAAAAAACCTGAACAATGTTTAAGAATGTGGTTGTGGTAGTTAAAACATCTTCAGGTTTGAGTTCTTCATAAGGAAAATTTTGTTCAAATTTAGAACAAGAAAATAGTTGGCAGCGTCCAGTAATTAAAAAATAGGTATGCGTAATCTTGAAGCTATCCTTAATAACACAAAGGCTCCTTGTGTAGTTCTTTCCCTCATTTCCTTACAAACACAGTACAGATGAGAGCAAACAGAGAGATGCTATCCGGAAAGTTACCTCTAGGAATTCACCATCCATGCCTTTCAAAAGTTGCTGTATCTGCAACAAAGTACACACCTTACAAGCTACGAAATAACCTTCTTTCCTGACAACAATTCCATGATTTCTAGAGAGTTTAGGCACCGTATCTTTTCTAGGAAGCTCTTGATAAGGCCATTCAACTTGAAGAAGGTTAATACAAAGAGACCATCTTAGAACTTACAATGGAGAGAGAGAGAGAGAGAGAGAGAGAGAGAGAGAGAGAGAGAGAGAGAGAGAGAATCCTAGATACAGAATTCTTTCTTGAACTAGTCATTCTTTATGAGGAATATCCAGGAATCAAGATGCATAATCTGATCATAAATCTGAAGTACCATTTTGGACCGAAGAAGATACACTTAATAAGGATGACTCAGAATAACTTGGTGTCCACCCCTTCTGTTCTAACCTATCCCCAACTTCATCAAAACAATCATTAACAATGACCACCACTTAAAAAGCTGTAAACAGAAATGACAACTGATAGAAGACTAAAGTTTACCTTTGCTGCCTCCTCCACTTTAAAGCCCAACAACAATAAAGCCTGCAAAGCAAGATGTGAATCTCAACCTCATTTGATCAGGATATTGTGGTATTTACAAGGTCTAACATACAAATTTTCCTGTGTTCAGGAGGAAGTTTTGAATCAACTCCAGGTACCAAGTCTGAATGCAGAAAAAGTTATAAGAGATTCCAGAAAATGTCACATGACTCACATCTTCTTCAATATACAGGAAGGTTATATTCTTCAAAGTGACAAATAAAAAATGCTTTATTATTCAAGTCCTATAGTCAAAATGGTTCCAAATCATAAAGCTTGGTCGAAAGCAGTGAACTTGCTCCACAGACCTATACTATGTTGCGAGAGGGTGCATATGCAAGTGTTGTACTCTTCTAATCTACATATCCCAGGATTCTGTCACAAAGATCAATTGTGAGGTTTCCATTCTAGTCATTCTATATAACACGAAGAAGTTAAGTCTCTACGTAACATGGCATGTATGTTCGTGGTACTTCACTCCTTTCAAAGAAGCAGATAAAAAAGGATGGCATATGAATATCAGGTTTGATTCCAGATAACTTGGGATGTTCACTTCAAATTGTTTTTCTATTATGGCTAGCAGTCATAGGATACTGATATGGCCAATCCAACCCTTTTTCCCTATTTTGCTAGTTCCAACACAAGGATTCCACCATCCAAACTACGCAATGTAGAAGTAAATCAGGAACTTAATACAAATCTTTGGACGAAGGTTAACATCAAATGTAACAAACGGACAGCAAACATCCAAAAAAAATAGGCAAAGAACTAACCAGAACTTACTGGTGGACCATATTGAGGATCTTCAGCAGTCAACGGGACAAATTTGGAATCTTCAATCAACTCAGTAGGAAGGCCTATAGAATGGCCCGTGCAAACTTTAGAATCAAAGAAACTAAAAAAAGGAATTGTTTTCAAAGAGAAAGAAACGCAAACATAATCCCAAAAATCATTATCCCAAAATCCCTCAGGCTAAGGATTGAAAAGAAAAATCTCTTCGATGACTTGAATTTCACGGATGCACGGAGTATATAAGTATGAAGATCACATCAATGAGTGTGATGATACCATAATGGTCACCACAGTACTGTGTGGGCATTCTTCTTACATTTGGAAGAGAATTCTGGAGCTACATCAGACCAATAGGAGCCCAAAGGGCTGGAATCAGAAACTTAATTGGGCTATCTCCCATTGCAGAAAGGAGTACTCCCATAATTAGGTATATAATCTACCTATGGCAGCAGCTATACCTCACATAAGGCAAGAAAGGATCTTCTCTAATAAAGCTAGAGACCCCATATCAGTTTTTCAAAGCTTGGAAAAAAAGTGTCAAAAGGCAGAATTTTCTCCTGGCAGGTGGTGAACACTCGGAAAAACTGGCCAGTGGCCACGTGTTTATCTTGGAACATTTGTAGATGGGTGCTCATTAACAGTTGAAGGACTCGAGCTGCGTATGGGGCCTTTGCTCTCTGATTTTGTTGTTTGCTCTGGCTGAGCTGGGGGCTTATTTTTGTGTTGTATCTGTGTTGTGTCTCCCCCTAAGTCACATAATGCGCGTGCACGTGCGGGAGCAAAAGCGCAGATCGAGAATTGAGAGCGGGAGCGGAGGGTCATACTAAAGGATTACATGATTGAGGTCTTTAACTAACCAAAAAACAACACTACCGATTTCCAAATGGTACTAGTGATATGAAGAGAATTGTATGATGTTATCCTCCCAAAATTCTAAACTAGTTTGGTTGTGGATGCTTCAGCATATCTATCACTGGAACCAGTTCCAAGCAGTGTCAAAATCGAACTGTTCAGAAACTGAAGGTGTCTTTATTAAATTGTTACCATTTCTGGTGTAATAAGATTCGTTGAGCTCAACTTGTGTGTGGGAAATTTTGGTGGTACTAACCTTTTACAACAGATAGATCGTCATTTTCTACAAGGTTAGCCTTTTATGGCCATCTAAATGCAGAAGTATTTTACCCATAAAAAAGCTGGTTCCACTCTACTTAAAGAAACCCAAATAAAGTATGGCTCCACAGTCCACACAGATAATCGCATAGTGTTTTTCTTGGGAAGTTACAATTAAAATAGACCACAAGACCTGTCACTCTAAAATAATTATGAAGAGAAGGCAATGTAAAGTACTTGAACTGACATACACTATAGCACCCATTTCTTTTTCAAGTTTTTTTTTTTTTTATAACCAGATATCCGGGCCAGCTTGCGCGCATCTCGACTAATTTCGATGCCTTGAAGTTACCGACTAGGCGAACCTCCAGGGGCCCAAAAGTTTAAAATGTTTGGCCTCCGTGGAATTTGAACATGCAACCTTATGGAAAACAAGCTCTTATTAGCATTCTCATATCCACCTGCCAAACCCTTCGGGTTACTTCCTTTTTAAGTTTTTACATCAATTCCAAAAGATTTGGGGAACAAAAGTTATAAAACAACCCTTACTGTAACCGAGCAGTGGCAGTGTTTGGTCGTCATCTGGGAAGCAATTTTGTTACTTTTGATAACAAATTTTAAAAGCCAATCTTTAATTTAAATGGACCAAATAATTACTTCTCAAAATTTTGATGACAGACATTAAAAAAAAAAAAAAAAAAAAAGGAAGGAGCACAGTTTAGTAAAGGTCTCTCAATAAATATATTTGCAACAAAAATATGTCTTTTATATGAGTCCGGGCCAGCTTAAAGATCAATTACACCACCACTGGACATTCAAAGCCGGGGCAAAATGGATAAATGAAAAATTTTAGCCAAAATAATCAAACGGATAAACGAAAAAATCTAATCCAAGTTAAATCCAACAAAAACCCAGCAAGAAAATACCAAGTAGGCATTAGATTGCAGTGGTGAAATTAGAGCAAACCTTCAGAAGATGATGATGCTCTTGGGAGGTGCTTGAGCTTGATATAATTAGCAGTTTTTGGATATGAAAAAGTCGAAACTACAAATGGGTTTGAGGGTAATGAGAAGATTGGCCTAATTTGGGAACAAGCGAAGGAGACGCTTTCGAAGGTAACCAGAGAAGAAGCCATTTTCACTCACTCACTCTCTCTCTCTCTCTCCCTCTCTCTCTTATCCTCGTCCCGTCGTTAATGGCCAGCCCCTTTTTTATGCAAAATGAATCAGGGGTGGGCAACAGGTAATTTCTGTCATTTTCCTCTCATATCTCCAAAATCTTTTAGCTAAATTTTTATTTTTCTTTCTTTATTGACCGTTCACCGAATTAATGTCTAATAAATAAAATTGCTCATAAAAATTTTATTTTTAATGCAATTATATAGATTTATTTTATTTTTATGTCAGGCATGTCCGCCCCAAAAAGTAATGTTGAAGCAATGGGCTCTGCTCAGGGCTGTAAATAAGCTGAGCAGCTCGCGAGTTTAGCTTGATTCGGCTCGGTAAGGGCTCAGTTCGGCTCAATTCGAAAGGTAAATCAGCCGAGCTCGAGCTCGATTTTGCAGCTCGTTTGATAAACGAGCCGAGCTCGAACCTAGCAGGGCTCAGCTCAAACAGGTTTGCGAACATGTTCGTCTCGGCTCGAAATATATAGGTTCGGCTTTGCTCGGCTCGAACATGCCAATATATAGGTTCGCGAACAGGTTCGTCTTGGCTCGAAATATATAGGTTCGGCTCGGTTCGGCTAGAACATGCTAATATTTGGTTCAACTCGGCTCATTTAGCCAAGTTTTCAATATTAAGGCCGAAAAGTTGACTAATTCAAGCCAAGCTGGCTCGTTTATTCCAAACCGAATACTTACGAGCCGAGCTTGAGCTTTGTACATGCTTGTCGAGCAGAGCTCGAGCCGAACTGTTCCGACTCGATTCGAACTCAAGCCGAGCTCGAAAATGTCAATATTCGGTTCGGCTCGGCTCGTTTACACCCCTGCCTCTACTATATGCAAGGAAAACTTGCAACGAATCACGTAAGGAAAAATGTGTTTGGGCGCATTTCGGATCCCACAAAATCTAAAAAAATATCCATAAATTTTTAAATATTATTTTATAAGGCACTGTAAAAAATTAGTTCCAACGGATATCGGTAAATATTACTTTTGGATTCGTAGAGGGAAACTACTTAGTTTGCCCTATAAATCCAAAAGTAATATTTATCGATATTCGTTGGAGCTAATTTTTTACAGGACCCCACTACCACATGAACCACCGCTCCAGCAGCGCCCACCACCACCTGTGCCGCAAGGCCACCTCCCTCAAGTCCTCTGTCGACATCTAGCTCGAGTGGAACATATACAGAAAAATAAAATTTATTTAATTTTTTTTTACTTTACCTTATTTCATTTTTTGCTGAGAACCAATTTTCTATACAACATTTCCGGCAAATGAATAGAGCTCTAGTCAATTTAATCTGTTTAGTCAATAAAGAAAATCTCACCCTAACCTACGAACCAAATGGATTTTGATTATTCCATTTATGTAATGCATAAGAGCTTTTCTAACCCATTTCCAAAACTCCAAAATGAAGAATGGATGTAATGAGAGAATATTTTATAATTTATCTCCTTTATTTTTATACTTTTTGCTAGAATTTTGGAGGGATCCATCGTTTTTTTTTTAGAGATTTGATCTCCAAATATAGAGATCAGACTTTCATTTTGGAGATAAAATCTCTAAAACGGACGATACGTCCCTCAAATATTCTCCAAAAACATATAAAAAATGAAAAAAAAAGGAAACAAATTCCAATATATCACATCCGCTCTTTATTGAAATTTTGGAGATGGGTTGGGGAATGCTCCAAGCCAAATTTTGGAGGGGCAACTTTTAATTTTCTCCTCTCCGACAGACATTATTAGGGGGGCAACTCTTAACGGGCTATAGTTAAGGGTATTTAATGTAATTCCCACTAATTCTCTCTACAAGTACCCCCATTTCACCTCATCAAAATCTCACCTCACTTTGTCCATTTCCAGACCATTCAGAAGAATGGGAACTCCTCCATTTACCCCCTTCACAAAATTCTTGGTTCTGAGAATCAACCCTTAATTCTGAGCTCCTTCCGATCTGGAAAATGGTACGTCTCTCTCATCTCAGCCCTTCAGACCGTTATTTTCCAATTTTTCCCTGTTTGTTTGCACTTACATCTCTTTACATGCACAGAACCTCACTCGCATCTGATGGGTTTTCTAGGGTTTTTAACTAACTTGGGTACCATTTTCTGGGTTTAGCTCGTCTTAATCTCTTCTTGCATGTCCCAGTTTCATCAAAAAAATTCTACTTGCGTTCTGGGCCCCAGCTTTTGTTAAAGTTTGAACCTTTTTCCTGTTTCCATATCCATTTTGTGAAAGGTATTTCCCTTTCTCTTTCTCTCGTTGTTGTTTAAATCAGATCTTGTGTTTGTGTCGGTGAAATTAGAACTCAAGTGGCTGGAAAGCTTGTGTCTTTGTGTGAGATTAGGGTTTTCCTGTATCTGGGTCTGTTGTCAAGGCTAGGGTTTCTTCCTGGGTTTGGCTCGTCTTAATCTCTTCTTGCATGTCCCAGTTTCATCAAAAATATACTACTTGCGTTCTGGGTCCCAGCTTTTGTTAAAGTTTGAACCTTTTTCCTGTTTCCATATCCATTTTGTGAAAGGTATTTCCCTTTCTTTTTCTCTTTTTGTTGTTTAAATCAGATCTTGTGTTTGGTGAAATTAGAACTCAAGTGGCTTGAAAGCTCGTGTCTTTGTGTGAGATTAGGGTTTTCCTGTATCTGGGTCTGTTGTCAAGGCTCGGGTTTCTTCTTGTTGTTTAAACCAGGTGTTGTGTTTCTGCTTGGGAAATTTTAATTTAAGTGGCTTGAAAGTGTGTTTTGTGTGTGAGTGGTTGATAATGGACCAAGGTATGGGTTCAGAGTCTGTTCCTGCGTCTGGGTCTGATGACAAGTCTAGGGTTTTGAATGTCAAGCCTTTGCGATGTCTTGTTCCAATATTCCCATCAAACCCTGGCGGCATGTCCTCAATTTCATCTCCCCAAGCTTCGCCCTTTGTCTGTGTCCCACCAAGTGGTCCTTTTCCACCTGGGGTTTCTCCTGTTTTCCCATTCCTCATTCCAACTGAACAACAGAACCCTCAAACCCCATTTGCTGCACCACTCAATCAAACAGGGCGTTCTTATGGTGTTGATAATAGCAATTCCATTCCATCACCCGTACCCATAACCTCGTATAGAACACCAACGGTACAGGCAAATGGAAGCGCCGGGTCGTCTAAGAGGAGTTCAAAGGGGAGTTCCCAGAGAAAGACAAGGAGTGGCAACATGACAGCTGCCCATGATGTTGACATTGACGCTGTAGCCATTGATTTTCTCACATCGTTTGATCTTACCCGATTCGATCCAGCCAAACTATCAGATGGTGATAAGGAGTCAGTTAGGTATTTAACAATGGTATATAATCTGCTCAGGAGAAGAATTACTCAAGTTGAAGACTCTGAGGAGGCAACTCCAGGGGTCACAAGACGCCCGGACTTAAAGGCGGGGTCGATTTTGATGAATAAGAAAGGGGTTCGAACAAACATGACGAAGAGGGTTGGAGCTGTACCGGGAATCGAAGTTGGGGATGTTTTCTTTTTCAGGGTGGAAATGTGCTTGGTGGGCTTGCATGCACCTATCATGGGTGGAATTGATTACATGAGTTTCAAGATTAGTCTAGATGAAGAGCCTGTGGCTGTAAGCATTGTTTCTTCCGGGTCATATGAAGATAATGATGAGGATGGAGAAGTATTGATTTACAGTGGCCAAGGTGGGGTTCTCAGGAGAGATGGAATTGTGATGGATCAAAAACTTGAAAAAGGTAATCTAGCTTTGGAGAAAAGTTTGCATCGTGGCAATGAGGTAAGAGTAATTCGGGGTTTGAGGGATGAGGCAAGTCCAACTCGAACTGCCAAAGTCTACCTCTATGATGGCCTTTACAAAATCGTAGAGTCATGGGTGGAGAGAGACAAGTCAGGCTGTAATGTGTTCAAGTATAAGTTGGTTAGAGGTGCTGGCCAGCCTGAAGCCTATACCTTGTGGAAATCAATTCAGCAATGGAAAAACGATACTACCTCAAGGGTTGGGGTAATTTTGCCAGACCTTACTTCGGGGGCAGAGAGGCTACCAGTTTCTCTTGTGAACGATGTGGATCATGAGAAAGGTCCGGCTCATTTCACTTATTTTCCAACTCTCAAGTACTCAAAACCAGTTGATTCGCCTCAACCTTCTTCTTTCAGCTGCACTTGCCGTGAAGGATGTCATTCTAGTGACCTCAACTGCGCTTGCGTTCAGAAAAATGGTGGAGTTCTCCCATATACTACACTGGGGGTTCTTCTGAGTTTCAAAACCCTGATATATGAGTGTGGTCCTTCCTGTTTATGCCCTCCCACCTGCCGGAACCGGGTTTCCCAGGCGGGTTTGAGAGTCCGTCTTGAGGTGTTTAGGACAAAGGATAAAGGTTGGGGACTAAGGTCTTGGGATCCTATCCGTTCAGGAGCTTTTATCTGTGAGTATGCCGGAGAAGTCATTGATTCATCCATGACTGAGGAAAGTGGAAATCAAGATAACTATATATTTGATGCTACTCGCACTTGTGAACCCGTGGAGCTAATGCCTGGAAATGCCGATGACTCTCAAAAACTCCCATTTCCACTTGTTATTAGTGCAAAAGAAGGTGGGAATGTGGCTCGGTTTATGAATCACAGTTGTACTCCGAATGTCTATTGGCAGCCTGTTTTGCGAGAGGAATCTAATCTCCATATTGCATTTTTTGCAATCAATCACATTCCTCCTATGACAGAGTTGATGTACGATTATGGGATAGTTCAGTCTGGCAAACCAGAGCCAAGGAAGAAAAAATGCCTGTGTGGGTCTTTGAAGTGCAGAGGTTATTTCTACTAATGATGCTGGTCTTTAGTTTTTGGTGAGAAAGAGCTTCAGAGGGAAGTGCTTCCCTTTTGTTTGTAGTCATTCTCTCAAGCGGTATGGCAGAGTAGGTATGTTAGAAAACCTAATCTCCTGTTTTGTTGTAGCATATGGTTTCAGGAAGTTTCTGCCTTTTGTTTTTGGCTAGCATGTGAATGTACTATTATTCCAGACTGTAGCATGAAACGTTATGTGGTAGAACTCCTGTTAAGTTTGTTGTGTTTCCTTCAATTAGAGCAAACTCTATTCTCTCTGACCACTAATTCTTATTGTTGTAGTCTTTTAATTTAAGGAAACTGATCTGTTTGGGCCTCCAGAAAATGGGTAACAGGAAGATACAGTTCATTAAACTTTCATTTTCTAGGAGCTGAGGTAAGGAAGAAAACCTCACACGATTATCATCGTATAGCCCTTCACGGGAGAGTTCTCATGGTTACTTTTTGTGAAACTATAGTTGTCAATATTTTCTTTTCCTCTTTTTCCCCTCTTCCGGACTTCATCGTCCAGCAATCAAATCTTCCCCTCTTCCGGACTTCATCGTCCAGCAATCAAATCTATGTTCGAAATGCGCTGCGAGTGTTCGTGTTGACAGCTATGTGTGGCAATGTGGCTATATGCCATTTGGGGCAGTGTTGTCTGCCTCCATGAAGAAGTTGCATTCATCGAATTGTCTGCCTCCATGAAGAAGTTGTATATATGGAATTGTGTTATGCAGATTAGTTGGAATCTGCTGTAGTCATCGGAGAATGTAGATGCTGTTTATCAGATTATCTCTTCTGATTGCGCCGAAGATATTCAGATCAACTCTCTTTTGGTACTTTGGGATGTGTTAACGTTATGACTGGACTTGTTTTCCCCCCCTCTTTTCAGCTTGTTAATTAGGTTCTGACTTGATTGATGAGCCGAACTGATACTAACGAATCCGGGTATTGTAAGTTTTGAACCTGTAGTCATGGTGTTTGTTCTAGTCCTCATTTCGTGTGGTGCTAATGCATGTTTTTCCTTTGGTGCCATATGCTTCTTATTCTTACCTTTGCGCAGAAAAAGGATATGGGAAATTGTAGCATCAACATTTTATAGCAGCACAGTTCGTTTGCGTGAATTAAGTTCATGATCTCAGTCCTGTTGGTCCAGCAAAGTTTGTGAATACTTCCTGAAATATCATAAGAAATGGTGATAGAGACCCATAGCTACTTATCCTTCTTGTGATCCTCCCTACGTAGAGAGGTTTGTAGCTCTACCTCCATGCGAGGTGGTCTTTTTCTCCTTGCATGATTTATCTCCCTTTTGGGAGTACATTGATCGACTGTCAGTGTTAGGGTTTTGAATTCCATATCGTACCGGCCAATACATATTGTTGTTGGCCAAATTCAGGACCCTGGTACCGTACTATTTTTTATATGTTTTTCTTTTAAGTAAATGGGTATTTTGTGCTAAATTTTTTGATATGAGAAAATAATATTAGTAGGGATAAGTTCAAAACGGTATCCAGCATCGCACCTGTATCAGTATGTATATACTAACTTATTACTTGTTGACCTGTATCGGTATGTATATAACATATTACTGGTTGAATAATCGATAACCAGTAGAAAAATTGATACTCGGTAGTCAGAACCTTCTTCAGTGCTGCAAGCCTGCAATATAATTGGACATTGTGCCTTTTCTACGAAAACAAAAAACAAAGAAAAAGCTGTCATTTTGCGGATTCTGCATCACGGACCATTCACTCGTTATTGGAAAAATTGCAGAAACCTAGATTGGCTTTCACTCTTTTTGGAGGTACTTTCTGGTCTTGAACTTCTGCGGTTTAGGAAATATGTTGTGCTGTTTATTTGTCCCAAGAACAAGAAAAATCACAATTAACATTTATAGCCCATTTGTTTGATGGGTTTAATAGTGAAGGACAAATAACCCGTACAATATGCGATCCCATCGAAGTAACGATACAAACTCTCATGGTATTGTAGATTCATTATTTTGTGGGACAATATTTCTGATAAGACATTATCCGGCTGGGCCGAGCCAAAAAAACAAAAAAAAATTCAACAACTCCCCGATATGTAGTCCCTCAGTTTTATAGTCAAATCCAATGCTCAATCTGGATAAAGAAACGGGCCCTTAAGGGCACAGGCAACCTAAGCTATCAAGCTTTCCATTAGGCTACAATATGAATGTAAAAGAAAAAGAAATTGAGAACTTTCTGAGTTTACACAGGATCAACGAGCAAAAATGCCTTCACAAGCCTAGAAAATGGCATGCACGTCTGTTCAGCTCTGGCCTCCCATCATTCGCACGAGTTTTTTGAAGGCTTAGGGCTTAGCAGCACGACAGATGCTGATAATAAGAATAAGCAACAATGCAATGGATTGACTGCTTGTATGTACATGTTCAAGAACTAAAGGACATTTAGTTGAAGAACACTATGATCATCACGCCAAAACGCCCAGAAGCAGCATTCTTTGGGAGTAAGTGTAGGCATCGAGAATCCCATCAATGAATTGTACATCCACCTTCCACCTTAGAGTCGAGATCTCTCCTGCTGCGAGTTTGTAAATAACAGAACCCAATGCGGAGTTGAGACAGAAGGTAGTCTGCCATATTGCACGAACCAGAAGCCATGGGCCAGGACTTGCAGTCCAGGTCCTTTGCAAGTAACTCCAACTTTAGTAGAGTACCATGTCAGGGGACAACAAGAATCACCATCGAACTCTTGCTCGAATATTGAAGGGCATTTCCATCCATAGTGCTGGCCTGCGGGCATCAGAGAATCATATAGACGACAGAACTGCAACTACCACCAGAAAGTGACAACTAACGTTAAATTCCCAAATCCCTTCAATAATGACCTAACAATTGATGCTGAAATGCATGAGGCCTCATCTCCGCACATAAATGTTTGAGGGAATGGAGATACACCATTACTACCGTCTGTAAACAAATGTCAATAAGATGTAATAAATCAGAACAAACAAACTTACACTTGGGCACAGACACAAATACTTCCTTTTGCCCAAACAAAAGCATGCAGCTGGAAGATCATCCACAGACATGAGTAAGTAACTAAGCTTTGAGTGCTCTTAAATCACAATTAGCTCGAACAAATGCCTTGTTAAACCACAATATGAAGGAGTATATTTCCAATTGACTACCAGATGCACCAAGCGTAAGTTGAGCAAATCAAGTGAATTGAATATTACCTGTCACAAAGAGCCAAGGTTGTGCTACATCAATGTACTAGCTCCAACATATACTCCTACATTTGGTCTCAGTTTACAGTCCATCACATTTATACTGGAGGAGGAAGTGAGCCATGTCCACCACCACCGTCTGTATTTACTGTAGGGGGAGAGGAGCTAGTGCCCCCAACATTTATGCTTGAAGAATGGGTAAAGCCATTGCCATTGCCAAAAATTATGGAATCCACATTTTGATTTGGGGTAGAGAGAGAGCCAAAGCCATTAACTACCATTTTAGCACCCATTCCTACATTTGGAGGTGTAGAACCATTGTTGATGCGCATTACTTTAGCCTTCCTGTAAAAACCAACAAGATACTATGGGGTGACACTTTGAGATGAATAAACGTAAGGTGAATTAATAAAGATTTTTATCCCATACCTAACAAACTTTTTCTTCAAAATAGCTCTTGGCTTCGATGTCCCTTCCAAAAGAAATACAAGGGTAAATGTTAATGTCAAGTTTTATAAGCTAGACTTCATAATCTAGAACAATAACAAAACCTAGAAATGAATCTCAAACCACTAACCAGATTTAAGTGACATAGACGTTGAAGCAGACTTGCGATTTCCCCTCTCGGCCTTGATGGAAGCAATCACAGAATCCGCAGTTGGCCCCAGACCTTTTCTCCCAACCAGCTTCACTCCAAGCTTTTCACACAGGTGATTCAATCTCATATCATCACCCCCTCTTACTTCCCTCAGCTCAAGTGCCTGTTCCCTTGATAACAAAGCGTAAACATGAAACTCCTGCTGCTGATTAAAATGGGACTGAAGCTGCTGGAATAGTAATTTATTGGAGTGCGGCTGGTCTGGCTTTGAGCCTTCTTGGTTCCTCTTTCGCTGTCCACTCAATGTCACCCTCAAAACTGCCATAGACTTGGGATCCGAATTCTTCCGACAAAAAATTACAGAAAAACCCCCGAACTCCATATCGGGCTCCCTGAATAAATCTGCAAGAAGTGATGCACAAGAATGTGCATTTTTCGACGGGCTCCTATCTACTTTTGTTTTCATGGATCTAAGGCTAGTAGAGCGGGCCATATTTGCAGCTTCTCTTAGCCCACTAAGAAAAGCTCCATGCATAGTTGCAGGGTAACGCCTCATAGTTGCCTCTCCTGCAAAGAAAACTCTTCCATCTCCTACACTCTCTGCCAAGATATCATAGTCGTCTCCTGACGCCCCAACAGCGACATTAGAGTAAGAACCTAAGCTGAAAGGATCACTACCCCATCTGGTACAAACAGTTTGGATAGGTTCTGGGACATCAATCCCTTGTGGTTCATATATACCTGCATGCATTGGAAGAGCATAAATTGCATGTACTTGAAAACTACTGAATAATCAAACTTCAGGAATCTCGAGAATTTGAATTAACCAAACTATATATTTACAGACAAATGGGCTGATCTCAATAGCCAATTCAGCTCAACGAGTAGGCAGGGAGTCTAAGCAAATCTAATTACCAAAGAGAAGATAGTAATCACTGAAAGAAAATCATCCGGAATTGTTCAAATTTCACTGCTTAGGTTTGATTCTGACATGGTAGTTGGCCCAATAATTGTGTAGCTTCTGGGTTCATGCTGATGGAGCAGCATCTACAACCTCAGTAGTAAGCTACTTTGCTAACCCCTAACCTCCTACCTTTGGAAAAAACAAATGTTAATTCCACAAGAAGTCCCATGGTGTATGATGCAAATATGCCACCATATATATCTTACATCCACTCAACAAAAATATACCATGGTTTATCTCTACAACAAAGGGAGTTCCCATTGAAATTTTAAGATATAGCGTATAAAAAGACGTACATATAATGCATATATATGAACACATATTTACCCTTGAGAATCTGAAGAACCCGGGTCACAGCATCAGTGGGAGGTGTGCTCTCAAATTTGTGAGCAGCTTCTCCTGCTACTAAAGCAATCAGAAGAGGACCACCAGCCACAGTTGCATAGCTATAGAACAGAAAGAATTCCCCCCTACGGCTTGGATCATCAGTGAGATGACCAAATGTATCCAGATCTGTTCCCCAAAACACATGAGGAAAAAGCATTGAAACCTTGTTTAACAAACCAAATCCTAACCTCTTTATCCCATCAAGCTTCCTCTGAGGCAACTCTGGAAAAAATTTAATTGAACCACTCTTCAAAACCCCAAGAGGAACAGTGCACAGCACCATATCGCCCTCGAACACCTGGCTCCCAGCAACAACCTGTACTCCGTCGCTAGTATAACGGATTGTATGCACAGTTTTCTCATAAAGAATCGGCATGTTCTCAGCCAAAGCCTGAATTAGCCTCCCATTTCCTCCAGGAAGGAAGCAGTGGTCTCCTCCCATATCATATGGGTCATCTTGGTCCCAGAAAGCAAGGGAAAGCTTAGAAAGTAAACCCGCATTTGCATACTCCAAATTAGCAAGATGCCAATTAAATAAGTTCATCTCCTCCGCTTTTGCGGCGTCCCCATAAACCTGCCAAAAGGTCTCCAGTGCTGACCCAAGAGAAACATCCTGTGAAACATCTCCCATTAACTGTCTAATCTTACTCGCCTTATCCAAAAGATGGTTAAAAGCAGTTTCCACCTTTGAATCCACATCTGGGTCCACAGGTTTTCCATCCAAATTGTAGAGTGGGCACTTGTCTCTCACCTTATGAAGAGGAGATGACAGTTGTCTAGCCAAAATCCCAAGTGGGTTCCCAAGTGTACCGGTCAACACACTTCCTCCTAAATCTGCAGAAGCAGTCCTATTCCCTCCCTCCATTTTCATCGTATAAACCCTTCCACCAGCACGTTTCCTTCCCTCCAAAACAGTCACTTTGAATCCAAACCTCATTAACTGCCGTGCTGCAGCCAAACCCGCCAAACCTGCTCCAACAATTATCACAGTTGGCTTACTGGGCTCTGATGGAATTTTCTCCTTTATAGCAGAGGCAACCCCGAAATTAATATATCCATGTGAAACCAGATAATCATAGGCAGAGTCCAAGAGTTTACTACAATGTGAAGGTATAACATCAACAAACATCTCCTTCGTGATCCAATGTGAAACATTCTCACGCCATCTCATGATAATGTGGTTCCTAACAAGAATGTAATTAACCTGTTCAATTCCACCGACAACAGAAACAACCCTGGCGTCTATTTCCTCTTCGGTAAGGGAATCGGCTGGAAACCCAGACGTAAGTGCAGTCAAAGCTTCAGAAGTGGCTTCTTTATTGATCACAATGATCTCATCAGATACATCAGGAACTGTTTGCGTTGAAGGATTAGGGTTCTTGAAATTAGCATTTGAAGAGTTAGAAACTCCAATATTAGGTCCGATAGCTGAAGCAGACGAAGAAGGCATAGATAACTCCCCATTACTAACGCCAAATATACCATTTGAAGCATAAGGCATGTGATATACCTGTTAGAAAATAGGATCAAACATGTTATTGGACAATCAAAATATAATAATTAATAATTTAAGAACATATGCGAACAGTAGACAGTAATATTGGACATATTAGTGCCGATCAAAAGGAAAAATTGGACACATTTGTAATCAGAGAAAAACAGAAAATTGGCTTGAGGCATGGCATTGACTGTTTTAAAGTAGTGCTGTCCCCCCACTTGAAGGTTCTAATGGACACCAACGGCTCTAAGATCAAACCCTTCAACAAAGAGTCACAAACACACTCATTGAGAAGTCATGTCCTCAGGGCGGTTAAGGAAACGGGCCTGTTAAGATTGCCCCAAGTACATTTTACTTACGTGTTGTCGAGAATTGGACACAAAATGACCACTGTTTCATGGGAAACCACGAGACAAAGAAAATAGGTAAACTTTTTGAGAACAGATCTCTCCAACGATAACTCACTATAGGCGTTTACAGAGGCTTCAATATGAAACTCATGGGGAATCAAATGCTCACAAATAGCTAATCAAATATTCTAGTCACCCAAAAATAATTTTATCAACTAGGGCATCATATTATTGTAGCTGATACACTCCACCCCTCCCACATTCGAACGGTCTAAGGAGACAAGCAATAATAGCAGTCAAATTCAATTGGAAGACATCGATTTCCGATATAATGCTTCTACTCACGTTTTCTAATACAAGGTATAGTTTCGGAAATTTAAAATTATTACACCAACTCTTTCGCACCATTCACTTGTCAATAAATTGATGTAGAAATTTTTCCAGGGAAAATTATGAAGTGAAGTGAAGTCAAGGAAAATGATAAGTACTTTCTTTTATGCATTCAATTGATATAAGAAATTTAAGAGAACGTTAAAAAATAGTAGTTTAATTGTGTTTTAAATAGTATAAAAACAATATTCCCTCAAAATCTTGTATTTAGGAACAGTGTCCCACAACTTTCCTGCTAAATAAACATTAGACTCGTTAAAATGCAGAAAATTTGAATATTCCGGCACTTTCTTCCCTTTTTTCCCCTGCAAGGCTGCAACTGAAAACGCAGCCTTTAAAAAACTAAGTAACAATTTGAGACATTCCAAAATGGAAGATAGACTAGCAATTTGAACAGTAAATTAAACAATTAGGTTCTGAATCTTTCAAAACATTAACACCAATGGGTTGGCAACTTAGGATTTAGGGATTTGCTCTTCCTAAGATCTCACGGTCAAAACCTACAGATCATTGCTCTGACTTTAATTGAGACCTTGCGGGTGGTGGGATGGGTCCCCCAAACCAGTCGAGGTGTGTGAAAGCTGCCAGAGTTAATTAAAAAAAGAAAGAAAACTTTCAAACCATTGCAACAATATACCTGGTTGTGATAATGAGCGGATTGCGCCGTACTCCGGGGTCTACCTCGTCTTCGCTTCTTGGGGACATACAGTGGGAGAAGGTGGTTCCAATTAGGGTTAATATTAACACCGGGGTTACCATTAGAATTGGGATTTGGATTTGGCTCGTACGGTGGGACCGGATAAGGATCATGGTTAGGAACGGGGACTGGGACCGAATTAGGGTTAGGGTTTGGTCCAGGAGCAGAGATGGTGAAGGGGAAGGGGTTGTGAAGGTAATGCGGGAAAGGAGAAGTCCATTGAGGAGGTTGATTTGATGGGTTCATCTTCGTAGTGTGGTTTTAAGTGATGAAGATCGTGAGGAAAGATTTGGGGTATGAAGAAAACCAGAGGGTTTCGAGTGTTTGGTCGGCGAGGAAAAGTTGGTGAGCGGTGGTTATGGCCTATGGGCCTCGTGAGAAAATTACTTCGGTTTCCGTTGTTGCGCCGATAACAAAAGGCTCTGTTTGGGACGAAACGGGAACCCAAGAAAAATTAACTACGAGTAAAATGGAAATTCGACCGGAAGTTAAATGGAAATTGGAAAATTCTAAAATCGACAGTAACAAATGTGCGAATGTGTAGTAAAAGATGTAAAAAATATACAAAAATAAATATTATTTTTTGTCTTCTTGTGTACTAGGCTGACAATAAAAAGACCGAATATAAATTTAGGGAAAAAGTTTGAGCGGTGATTTTCACTCCTTTTTTACTATCCACAATCTCTTTCCAATCCTTATTCATGAAATTTACTTTCTTACCCTCTTATAAATTTTTTCCACACACGAAGGGATAATATACTCCCTCCGTCCTTTTTTAAATGTCCTGCTTCGTAACTCTAACTTATTAAAAAGACATTATTATTATATCTTTCACATCAACTTTTTTCTCTACTTTCCCTACTTACCTATCATCATTACACTTTTATTCACTAAATTTTTAAAATGAAATCTACTTTTAGAAACAAAATAGACAATGCACCAACTTTTACTCACTAACTTTACAAAATGGGCACTTATTAAGGGACGGCTCAAAATGAAATACTAAACTTTAAATAAGGGACGAAGGGAGTAGTAAATTTACACTAAATAAAAATAAATAAATAAAAAAGAGTATAGATTGTAAAATAGGAGAGTTATATTCAATTGCCGAAGTTAGAAAATTTTCCATCTCTTTTTCAGGAACCAAACAAGGAAATGAATTTCTTTTGAAGAGATTGGAGGAAAAGTTGAACATGGTTATGGAAAATTTTTATTCCTTTCTATTTCATTTTACGATCCGACTTGTCTGTATTCCAAAAATGTTTTCAATGGTCCGCATTTGCTGAAAGTATCTTACAACCATTAATTATTTAAATGAACAACTGAAAATTGAATTACACATGCTTCTCTGTAATTGAACAGCTAAGAAGCCGAATCCTTCTTTTTAGCCAGAGAGATTAGACAACTTTGACGACCCCAACCTAGGGAGTTCAGATCCATAACCGCTAGCAAGTTAAATCACCCTAGGCCTCCTCCATCTGGATTCTGGAGGCGAAGCAATAGCAATTCTGAACCTCATTTTCGCCTTTTGGATACAAGAAGTTGCAGTAACACATTTCCGTAAAACATGGCCAAGAAGACAGAGATAAAGGGGAATATAAATTCGAAGACGGGTCAAGTGATAATTATCTTTCTTCTTCAAGTTAACAAACAGTTCTCAAAAAGACGTTTAGCACTGAACAATTTATTTATCAGTAGACATGAAATTAATTACCCCAGCTACATCTTGCGCTATGTACAACACCAACTTCTTCAACCCGGTCTCTTCAGGTTCAACAATGATATTTGCCTGTCATTTCTTCAAAGGGATTTGGAAGCCCATTTGTAGGAAGAAAAGGGTCCAATTCGCAGAATTCTTAGGCCACATTCAGTTTTTTCCCCCCTGCAAGACATTGTCAGATACTTTTACCTTCAAGCCACGTTGCAGGGTGTTTAAAAAAATTGCTTCGAAGTGCTTCGGCAGCAATTTGTTAACTCTTCCAGCCAAGAGCCCTCAGATTAGATTGTTTTAGTTCAATATGCTTTCCAATCCTGTGAACAAACATGATGGCATCAGAAATGGTATGGGTTAGTTGCAAATAGCAAGTAGAAAAGAACCAAATTTTGACGAAGATAAGCAGTGCATTCTATTGCGTAATCAACCAAAGAGAATACAATCCAAAGAGGCATGCATCCATTCAGCAAAAAGAACAAAAGCATTTAAATTCCACGCCACAATCATGATTTTGTATACATAGAGTGCCATAACCATTGTTTTAGCTTGGGCGAGATGGGAAGTTTGTGGCTTCTATTTGGCTTCATCTTCACGAATGTTATTTTATTTTATCAGTATCTTCACCAATGTTCAAAAGCAGGTAACACGCCCTGATGGCCAATGTAGGTACACCTCAACTACAGGCATGTTCATGTTCATGTACAAACGTAGAGGTCCATGCTTGCATCTCCACAGTTGTAACAAGAACGAGAAATAAAGCAGGTAACACGCCCCAATGGCCAATGTAGGTATACACTCAACTACAGCTACAGTCTACAGGCATGTTAATGTCAAACGTACAAGTCCATGCTTGCATCTCCACATTTGTAACAAGAACTAGAAATTTAGAAAAACTGCAGTGCAAGGCAGATACAAAATACTCTCTGTGACAAATAAATAACATAAGAATGCACTTACCCAAGATCTGATGGAAGCTTGAAACCACTTATACGTGTACGCTTTAGTGAATGAATCTGGATGAAGGATAAAAGAAGAAGCTAACTCAAAACACAACTCAAAAACAATCTGGAAATGAATCAAATAAATTGACAGCTAAGGAAAAAGCAGTGCTACACAGCTATCAGTAATCAAGGTAACAAATCATTGTGCTGGTAGGGGCATGAACATGCTTATCTACTTCAGTAAGGATATTAACCAATACGCAAAATATAGAGGTGCGGTGATCCACAATTCCAAATCATCCAATATACACACCTACTTGAAGGAACTGGTACAACGAACCTCAATATAACAAAAAGCAAGAAGTTTATCATCCGAAACAATTCAACATTCTACACCCAATTCTGTATAGACCACACGTTTCAAGAGGGTATGTCCCACCCCCCTAATTTGTGAAGTATAAGATTTACATTTGACCAATCAAGAACATTGAATACAAGTGAGTCATGGTTAAAATGGTAAGAATTAGGATAGTTACGATAGTATATTGCACTAATGAAAAAATTGGAACTAACCTCCAGTCCAGCATTTTTTACAAGTTCCCGAACTTCATGGTTTCTGCCCTCGTGAACCTGCACCAATTTAAATTAATTAAAAGGAAAATACACAAAATAGCCCTTTGAACTCGTGCAGCACCATGTAGCCAAGAAATACTACTTTCATTATGCCGGTTGTTTTCCTTGCTCCCCTTCAGATCATCAGCTCTGAAGGTAGATGTTTAAGATGACATCACCTTACTAAGTACTACAATTAGTCTAGCTTTTCCGTATAGAACAGAATGTAGGCTGAACTTTAGTTGTTCATTTACCTCAAATCACAGTACACATTCCCCTCTGCTAAGTGCCATTAATTGTGTAATATCCACCAGATACAAATGTGACATATAGAGACCCAAGCAGAGTGCTAGTATAAAAGAACCAATACAAACTAGTTTCTTGAAGGGACCTTGAAAGTACCACAATACGAAGTCGAGGTCTGGATATATCAGGCTGTTGTGGTAGTAGCTCCACAGCATCTGGAGTGCAATGGGTGCCATCAATGACTGTTCCCTCACTTATTGCAATTAGGTGTCGCTGGTTGACCTTAGCATTTACTGTTGCAATATATCTAGAGTCACAAAAGTTGAAAAAGAAATTCATAAGCATATAGACTATTAAGGCAATAGGGTTTCAGAGAGAGAGAGAGAGAGAGTCCCTATGGCTGCCATCTAACTAGTGACATCCTTAGAGCATCCGCAATGGTAATAACCAATAACCAAAATGTGCCACGTTAGCATTTGATTATCAATTTTGTCTATAATCAAACTTAACAACCTCTACCTCCACGTTGGTTATTTTTGCATCCCTAACCAAAAAATCCCCACAATACACAATGCACATTTGTCCAATTGTAAACGAGTTCCAATCACGCACCCGACCATACCAAATTATTCGTCCCGATGAGACGATTCCAATGTGGAGTGTTTTTGAGTTATTGAGTTTTGAGTTTGGTTATTAGTAAAAGTTGGTAAGTTTGGTTATGAAATGGGTGGAATTTGGTTATTTGCTAAAAGACTTGTAACTTTGCTTATTACAATGTGGGGTGTTTTTTAAGCATTGTTGTTAAATTTGCTTATGCACACTCATTTGCTTATTACAATTGGGATGCTCACTTCACTAGTAAATATACACCTTCAAGAAACATGGGGTGAGCTAAACTTTTAGAGATTATCTGAAGGGAGCTATTGCCAATATGATATCGCCAAGCATTGCTGAAACCATTTGTGCAGTACCCAAATGAAAATTTAACAATGTAACTATGTGCACAATCATTAGCTCTCAATGATGAACAAAGCGGAACCTTACTCCTTTGAGAAATTGGAAGAAGGATGTGAAAGTTTCTGCGCAAACTCCCCTGAAATGGATGGTCACTAGATTTAGATGAATGCAGTTGATTCATATGATAATCCCATTTAGCATCAAAAGAAATAATTCTCAATTTAAACAATTGCTATGAACTATGAACATGTTTATATATCCATGGATGGTGTAAAAAACAGCTATATCTATACCATCATTTGTCACAATGATCAATCCACTTGTGGAAACATCAAGGCGGCCAACAGTAAACAATCTCGGTTTTGGTTGCCCCGGATTCCTTTTATCCTGGAAAAAGGCCCTCCATAAAGTTAATTTTGAAACCAAAATCCAACACGTACAGAAAGGAGCCAATATATCGCCCAAAAAAATTGTTATGTTACGATGTTGTAAGCCGTACATACCCAACTCTTCAAATAGTCATCAAATAGCGAAATGACTGACTTAGTCTCCTTCTCGCCAGAAGAGCAAATGTACCTGTGATAAAGGTAACCGCTAGATCACAAATTTTGAAAAAATGTAAAGCAGATAGTAAATGGGTCCCGCCGTGCATACTATGTTATCCAACAAGTTCTCTAATGCGCAACCCAGTCTAGCATGTCGAAATGTAACAAAGGTTGGGAGGAAGTCCATTAGGCTAGTTGGCCGATAGCCTTGAGAACCCACCACCTACCCCTGTACCCCCCACCCCCACCTAGGGACAAAAAAGAAGTCTTAGAGCCCTTCATAATGCATCTCTTCCATTTGGAAAAAAGCCTTTAAAAAATGGCCCTAGATAGCGAAGCTCTCAGAGTGGTGCTATTTCTTTGGGCCCACAAACTAAATTAGTCACGACTCAGATGATCGATAAAAAAAAAAATATCTTGCACTGGTTCAAACAAAATAAAAGATCATCCTGGAGTCTTACCAATCCAGAAAGGTTCCTTTTTTTTTTTTTTGTTTGGCTGCTCAAACTGTCAACACTACTTTTTTCTTGTTTTTTAACTTCACAATAATGTAAAGAAAACAAATTTTCCCTTGTCAATCTCTTTTTCATATATTAAGCGGCCAGATTTGCCTTAATCCTTGTTGCTACAATGAAAAACTTCAAAGTCAGAAGAAACTTACTCTCCCTCATTCCCACTTTTCCACCAAGTTGTGCTGCTACGTGAAGATACATTTCGTAATAGGAATTGATAAAATCCCACAACATATCGACTCATCATCACAACTCACAAGAACTATGAGTGGATTAGTGACACTAGCAATTGAAGAAAATATGTCAGAAAAACTTGATTTCAAAAGGTTAATTAGTAATTTGCATCATGAATGTGAAAAAAAAAAGGTTTTAGAAAATATCAAATATGAACTTTCAGACATGTAGTTGTGTAATTTATAATATGTCAAAAGTGCCAACAATGGATTTATCCGAAGACCCCAAAATCGTAAGGCCATCCTTCGCTCCACATATACATGCAGAGTAGGGAGCAAACATAGATGGAGAGAGTTACCCCAAAAAAAAAAAGATGGAGAGACTTCAAACCAAATATCTTCTGAAAAAGAAGGGTTTAGTACCATGTTAGATTGCTAATAATCCTAAAAGCTTAAGTTGTTAGTAAGGATGACAATGGATATCTGGCTAATTGACACTAATCAAATTAAACTCCCAAGTACAAAAACAATTGAAAATTCAAATGAGAAAGAACTCTGACTAGGCAAAGCAATGACCAACCCTTTTGGCTTGTTGAGGGCGAGGTAGACCTTTGGAGGCAATCTCTTAGGAAGGCGGTTTCCATTGACATATATTACATCCCTTGCAGGATCAACTCTAGTCTGCCCATATCAAAAGAGAGTCTTAAACCAGCAGTACTCCTGATCTTGAATCTTAAAGATTATAGTCGTTCCAAGAACACAAACTATGAGTTGAACAACTACTGGAAAGGGAATAAAAATATAACTCAGCAGCCAACCTGAGGAGTGTTGCAGACAGAACCATTAACAGTCACCCGTCCTCCAAAAATAAGCTCTTCACTGCTCCTCCTTGATGCCACTGACAAGAGAACCTTCCTTACTTGAAAAAATAACATAAACCAAACTAGAGACATTCCAAGACCAATAACCTCAAAACAACCACAGCCACTTCACTTACAGTCCCACTCCAGTTCAAAATGTTAAAGCAGCTCTTTGGTTTTCAAAGTGAGAACAGTAAAGAAGACGAAACAGGAGAGCAAAACAGGTGGATATCACAATAGCCATCGCATGGATATTTTACAAAGCTAATAACATCCAAATGGGTAACAAAAGAATGAAGGAGTTGCGTTGCGTTCGGTTCACTGGTATGACTCTAAGAAGGAATGGAATGATGATTCCTTGGCCTACTAATTGAATCCTAACTCACCAATTACCAATATCAGTGAATGATGATTCTTACTTGTATTGTACCTTCTGTCAATTTTATGCGAAACAACCCTTGGAGACACCATTCCACCAAATTCCATTTCGGCTTATCAGTTTGGATGACCGGAATAGGTATATGATAACCACGAATAAAATTGCTAGGAATTGAATACCTGAAGTAAGGGATTAATTTTCATTAATATTATGCAGGAAACAGTTATTTTGAAAAGTTATTGGGGCCAACATTTTCTATGTCTAAGGATTGAGCCACGAACCTAAGATTTATCATAGAGTAAGGGAGGATCAGATTCCCACTTAGTTCGGGAATGTGAGTCCGTTGAATATATCGGAATCACATTCCTATTCCGGTCAGTTCCAAACATAGGAATTCATGATTCATGAGAATATGACATCACATTTCCATTCCATCTCAAGGTTCCCGTCATCCAAACTGAGCATTCCAACTTCATTGCACCGAACAAACATTGCTCTAAAGTAATGACAACCACCTTACCTCCAGATGAAGCAAGAACCTTACAAAGTCGCTGCTGCTGCGGCTCCCTAAAATTCTCATTATAAAACCTCCTCGCCGCCTTCGAATACTTGGGCGGCGGCGGCTTCTCCGACGCCGCAACCACTTTGTTGCTCGGACTATCTTTCTTCTTCGTGGTCTTCTTCTCCTTGGCCTTCTTCTTCTGCGTGGTGGCGTTGGCCATCTCGTGGAGGAGGCGCGGCGGCGGGGTCGTCGTGAGAGTGAGGTTGCCGTTGTCGTCGCGGACAATCCAGGGGATGAAGAGCTGGCGGCCTAGGTCGTCGGTGATGGAGGGAGATGGTTCTTCGGGTTTAGGGCTTGGGGGTTTAGGAGCGAAGGTGATGTTGAATTCGGTAGAGGAGGAGAGAGAGGAGGTGATGGTGCGGAGGTGGCAGCGGGTGCGGGAGAGCGAGGAGGGGCGGGAGAGGTGGAGGGAGGCGAGGGATGAAGAGAAGGCCGCTACGGCGGCGGATATCGCCGCCATTGGTTGCGGTGGTAATGGTGACTGGTGGGTGGGGGAGTTGGGGTTCTGGCTGGGTGCAGTGTTGTGATTTTTTTGGGTGTGGTTTTGGAAAAGGTGTCCAAAGATGAGAAAGGATTTTTTTTTTTTTTTTTTTAATAACTCACGCTCCCACAAATTTGTGGATGTTTCGGAAAGGACCTCGTCATTTGGTTGAACTGATTATTTACGGAGATTTGAACAAAATGAGTGATTTGAATCATGTTTATGAGGCCCGAGACGTGTCCCAAAACC